>JAVJIF010006704.1:0-259099 GCA_038442645.1 Agave tequilana | reverse complement strand
CATGAATCTCAAGCTTGTGACCGTGACAAGCTCAAGTTGAA
This sequence comes from Agave tequilana, assembly GCA_038442645.1. NCBI lineage: Eukaryota > Viridiplantae > Streptophyta > Magnoliopsida > Asparagales > Asparagaceae > Agave > Agave tequilana. Next base: position 259,058 of record JAVJIF010006704.1, on the reverse strand, counting down.
GGCCGTTGTTCTCCGTGACGGTAGTGAGGAGGTTCATATGACTTAGCCAGATAGGTTCGTTGCTGAAGGTTCAGGTACAAGTGCTTGAGCTTGATGGAGCTTATTAAATGAAGTACGGTTGGCTTGATCCTTTGGGCAAGGTACATAGGCAGCCGTAAAAGCGCAGCCACATTTGGTGATGCAACCTATATGAAGCTGTTTGGGTTCTCGAAAAATGTTTTGGGACTTCACATAGAGGTGAAGAGTTGGACTTCACGTAGAGGTGAAGTGTTATGATCTTGATGAACAGTTGATCTTTCTGGTGAGAAGATAGTTAAGCTTGCATAGGAGGGGTGTGCATCCAGTTTGTGAAGCCGATGATGGTGTTCAGTGTGCTCTGCTCAGACTTGGTTGGACCGTCAGCTGAAGACAAGTAGAATGGAGAGAGCCAGCAATTGGAGAGTCAGTGTTGCTCATGATGAGTTCTTCGTAAGGTCATGAAGTTGCTGAGTGAGCGACACTTCGTTGGTCGGCTCGTATGGTAGTTCTCCTAAGGTGAAGTGATGGGAACGCATGTATGGTGCATTCTAGTTGGATAGATGAGCTAAAGGTTCCAAGCCGAGATCGTGTGTCGATTTCGCCAGGTGATAGACTAGAGTTCATTGGAGATCTGCTCAGATTTGAGAAATCTTCACCGAGGTGGAGAATTATAGGGAGAAGGAGATAGATGAGGCATCGAAAGATAGCACAGAGATCGGAAGATAAAGAGAGCGAGAAAAGGCACGTGTAGCAGAACCTAGAATGACCTCGGTCGACCGCCTGTCGACCGGAGGAGGGACCGGTAAACTGGGCAGTCGACCCCCCGGTTGACCGTGGTATAGAATGGTCGACCGCCAGTCGACCGACTAAAAACAGGCTGCTCTTGGTTTGGGTCCGGTCGACCGGACGGTTGACCGTGGACATGGGTCGGTCGAACCGGCTGGTCGACCGACAGACGCATTTTGGTTTTCCTTTTGGGATTCAGATTCCTTTTCTGTTTGGGATCAAATCCAGCTGGGGTTTTCTAAAACCCAGGGACTCTGTGGCATAAATAAGGGCTAGAGCCCTCATGTATTGTATCCCTGAAAGTTCTCTCATGTATCTCTCTGTATTAGTTTGTATTGATTGCTGAATCAATAAAATCTCTCTCCCTTGCCCTGAGAACGTAGGCACGTTGCAGAACCTCATTAAATACTGTGTTGATTGTTTTTCTCTATTTGTTTTCTGTTCTTGTCGTGTTGGTTATATCTCCGGCTGCATCAGTCTCCGCCTGATTGGTAGATTCCTCAGAGGAATTGTTGTCCTGCGCACAACACAACTGTACTTCATTTGAACAAGAGTTCCGTGTACACGCTTACGCTGGGTGCTAGTTATTTTAGGATATCTTTTCCCTCTAGTTGACGTTACTGACTCAATGTTCGAGCAATAGGGTAGATATTTATCTTATAGGGCAGTGAATACCACGACTGCTCCCTATAGGCCAACTTCATTTCCTCATTTATATTGATTTATATTGCAAAATTATTAGTCAAAGTAATTGGATGATTAAGCATTTTAGTAAAGTTTATTTGCTATATTATTGCATGTTTACCTTAAAATTTCAGCAAAATTAAAATATCTAAAAATATAGGGAAATATAATCTAGGAACAATAATTTAGAAGACAAGTATTATCTAAATCTACATTTCCTATTTCTATAATAAATTAATTTTACATGTAATAACATTTTGCAATAACCTTCTGCAATAAATTAATTTTGCATGTAACATATTTCTGCGTTAACTTTGCCTTGCATGAATTTCCTTAAATTGATAAACAATATTTTGCCCTGCATAATCAATTCATTTAAATTGATAATTCATACAAATTAATTGTCATTAAATCATTTTAAGATTTTATTGTCAATAGTGACTATTGTCATGATTGCTTAGATATTAAATTGCTGAACTGTATCTATTTATAACTGAATTTTTAAAACCTTAAATTCTGCAATTATTTGCAACAAAATTTTCTTGCATTTACACTACAACTATGCAAAGAAAAGTTTAGCTTGAAAAAATAATTAGAATGCATGGTCCAATAAACATAATGTTACACTCTAATTAGGGTGATGGACTCATATGACTATTATTCTATATAACATATTTTATATCATGTGGATTATCTCTTTATTTTATTTGCTCATTGCATAGCCGACCGGTATGTAAGTAGATTCAATCATATAAATAGAATCATGCCGGAGATTATCTATCCAGTACAAACACTAGTTTTGATTAGTACCATGTGACAAATAAATTTATGAGTATTCAAAATTCTCGAATTAATAAATAGATATACATTTAATGTTATGTTTTAAGTTGAGTGTTATAATTGGTTCAAGTTTTTTTAAAATATCTTGCTAATCTTGTATTAAATCTTGCTATTCTAATATATAACTACCTAGATTATATCATTTTTATAAATTGAAACTAAACAACATCCCCTACACATTTATTCTACATACACTAATTTAAAATTAACCAACTAAAATTTTTTTTTTAAATTTCTTTTTGACAAACTATTGAATACAAAACACGTCTAGACTTATTCCGGACATTATGAATAACTTAGATCACTCTAAATATTAAACCAAATAAAATATTAGTTAACCAACTTAGAATTGATTTATGACAGTGATACATCCATCTTCTAAACCTAAAATATAACAGTACTTGATAATGACTTTTTAAGATCCCAAACTCAATAGGAAAAGGAAATTGAAAGGTAAGTCATTCCTTTGAAATATCAGTTTAATTAGTATATAGAAAAGTGTTTTTAAAGGTGGTTATATAATTGAGGAATGTTGTTAAACAGAAAACCTCTCATCTGCACTTTTCTGGCTAGTAAGATTGATTAATCTTGGGTTTGATAAACCTAATAATTGAATTGGAATCATTAGGGGTTGAGAATCAAGTAGAAAGAAAATCGAAATCCTAAGATCCATAATAGAGAATAGAATTGATAAATTAATATACTGAGATGGAATTGTATCCAACATATATAAAGAAAATTTGATATGAATTGTCTTATATCATGTCTTAAAAATCTATGTATAAATCTAAAAAATGTGTAATAGTATTTAATAAATCGTGATAAAACAAAATGATATGAGCTGTCACAGATACCAAGTAACTATATTACCACCAATTTAGTATACAGAATCATCTATTGCCATTGTGCAAATTAGCCAATGAGAATTTTGTTGCCAGCGAGTAACATTATTGATGTGGTGATTGTACCGACATGCCACTATGCAGGATATGATTCTCGCCATTGTGCGGACTGTTACCGATGTGTAAGAATTTTCTATTGTAAGTGGAGATAATCTGTGAAATAATTTTCCTATTTATATATTTTAGGAAAAGAAAAAATTAATTCATTAAATCAAATAAAACTCTATCACTAATAATTTCTTCTGTTATTCGTCTATTTTAAACTACTTTTTATATGATTTGATTGCTAAATAATACAATTTTAATTTTGACTCTGATATTAAAACCATATATCTTTTATGTAAATGAAAATTTAATTACTAGTTTTAGTTAACTTAAAAGTTATTAGTCCTATTTTCTTAATCAAAGTTATTCTTTACTATTATAATAATTTTGCTACTCAATTCTTTCTAAGTATTTAACTCTTATTAGCATAATTTTCTTACTCAATAAAGCTTTACAAGTTTCACTTAATGAGAAATTAATGACTAGAATTATATTTAAATTATGTGAGTACATTATTATTTTGTAAAGACTACATGTAGTGCATTATATTGAATGGGGTTTCATAATTTTACAAACAATAGAACTACAAAAAACTTGTCTAGACTGTGAAAGTTAGAATTGAACTTATGCACTCATCTTGTAGTGTTGCACTTATAAATTTTATTTGCATCTTTATCTTATATATGTTTTGCAAGTTAAATTTTTTATATTTGTATATATTAAAAAACGCTTGTAAACTTTCAGTAAATGATTCTAGTAACAAAAAGTTTTAATTATTAGAATAATAGTATATATATTTTACATAGCTTCGATGATGGTAATCCTTAATCTTCTTCTTCATAAGTAAATAATATTTTGACTATTGTCTCACTTTTTGGAGATTTAAATTAATTCCAATATACTATGATAAAATGTTTCTCATATTTTCTAACAAGTATTTTGAGATTTCTTTTATAGAATTTTATGAAAGTATAAAATATGAAACTGTCTAGTTATTTTCAATAAGCAATTTAGGCATGCCTTACTCTGGAAAAACCTGAACGTATTACATATAATAATGGGTATTTCTAGACTTATAGATAAATATTTATTTTCATAGTCTTGCAAAATATAAATCTTTAAAGTCCTTCTATAAAGATTTATGTCACCATAAGGAAGGACATTACTTTGAATATTCGTAAATTATATACGTCTCTAGAGATTTAAAGGTTTTGATTAAAAGAGTTGATACTAGATTATTAATACAGTCATATTTTAAAGTTTTCTTTAAAGATTTTAAATATAATATCTCTCTAAAAATAAAAATTTATAAAGCATGATTTATATGCAAAAATATGAACAAGTTGCATGTACAGAGTAAAGAAATCTATATCCTAATCACTAAATTTAGACTATGATGATTTGTCCAAAGATAAAAATTAAGATACTATTACAAAAATACATGGAAAGATAAATTAGGATGCTATCCGGTAAAAAATCACTTTACAGCTATTTATAAATATAAAATTCAAATCTTTGACACCATTACTGTTTTGATAAAGTGAGTAAAATGGATAAGAAAGATTTTTCTCTGAAGTACATGTTTAGTTCATAGAATACTAGAAATTTTAATTATTTTAGTATTAACCAGTTTGATCAACTATATGCATGAACCAAAATTATTATTTGTGGACATGTCAAATAACAATTTATACTTATCTAATTACTCTCAAATAGGGGTCTCACATAAATGATAGACTATTCATTGCATTAAAAATTAAAGGATCTTAAATTATAACATCACCCATGGCTACTGTTAGGATTTGGCTCAAACAAAATAGTCCCACATCGACAAGACATTGGTAAGAGGTAGGGGCTCCAATCGGAAGGGTAAGGGCGAGCATGTGAGATCGAAGTTCAGGCTAGGTTTTAGAGTTTTGAAGAAGAACCAGTGTGCTTTATACAAAGAGTTAGGGCACTGGAAGGTTGATTGTTCAAGGACCAAAGATAAGAACAAGAAGCAAAGACCAAGATAATCTCTTAAGGGTGATCAATACCCAATTGGGTAGACTTAATAGATAGGAGGATCAGACTCTGACTCATCGGTATTCTCTTCCCTACTATTTGTTGCTCAGATGAGTCTGATGGATGTTAAATATAGGAGCTGCCTATCATGTGTGTCCCAACAAGAATTGGTTTTCTAGTTTCGATAAGCTAGATGGATATTCTATATTATGGGCGATGATCATCCATGTAACAAGAAAGGGATAGGTACAGTCCATATCAAGATGTTTGATGAAATGATACAAAAATTGAAGGAAGTGAGGAATGTACCTCAATTAAAGGGAATTTATCTTGGTTGGTACCTTTGAAGCATTAGTTCTTGAAGTATCTATTAATGATGGTATTCTCAAGATGACTGAGACTCGATGGTTGTTTTGAAGGGCATTCGACGCAATAACCTCTACCACTTGAAGGGTAATACAATTACAGGACAAGTGACGACTTCTACATATTCAAATGATGATTGCACCCAACTTTGGCATATGAGACTCGAACATACAGAGGAAAAGTCTTTGCAAGCTCTTGCAAAGCAAATGTATTGAAAATGTCAAAACCTCCAAATTGAATTTTTGTGAATATTGTATCATTTGAAAGAAGACCAAGGTGAAATTCGACACCATGATTCATTGAACCGAGGGGCTCTGGATTATGTTCACATAGATATTGGCGACCTACCAAGACGACATCTATTGAAAGTAACCACTACTTTGTATCTTTGTAGATGATTATTGTAGAATATGTTGGGTATATACAATGTAGTACAAAAGGGAAGCCCTGGAGTTGTTTATGGAATGAAAGAGAAATATGGAGAAGTGTACGGGAAGGAAGATCAAGGTATTCTATTCAGATAACGGAGTTGAATATACAAGCGATTCTTTCCTACAACTATGTCGCGATGAGGGCATAGAAGGGCACTTCACAGAAAGAAAATATCGTAATAAAATAGGGTGGCTGAAAGGATGAACATGGCCTTTCTAGGAAAAGGTCAGTGAATGTTATCCAACACCGGTATATCAAAATATTTTTGGGCTAAGGCAACATATGCTTGCTATCTCGTTAATAGGTTGACATTGTCTGCGATAGGAGATAAAATTCTTCTGGAAGCTTGGTTAGGAAGAGTAGCTCAGGATTGTGATTTTCAAGGGTATTTGGGTATGACCTACTATCATGTCAAGGAAGACAAACTAGACCCAAAAGCGAAGAAAGATGTGTTGTAGGATTAAAGAAAGGTGTAAAAGGCTGCAAAATTGGAAATCCTACAGACAAAAAAGTTTATTGTGAGCAAAGATGTCAAGTTTGATAAGGCTTCAATAATGAATCCTACGAACTCTCAGCAAGTGGAGAGTGAAAAAGACAAGAGATATAACAGCAGGTAGAGAGTGACACTACTGTAGTCTCTAAAAAAATCAGCATCATTAGAGATCATACCCGCGGTGACACAGGATGGTGATCATATGGTCGATCAGGATGCTGATGTTAATGATAAGGATCAAGGACAGGCTGTGAGTGATGTCCAAGAATTCATTGCAGTTGAAAGAACTCAGAGAAATTCACGTAAGTCCGGTTGGTTCACTACTAACATGATCGTGGCCTATGCTCTCCCAATCATTAAGGAGGCGATCCCGTCTACATATAGGGAAACTGAAATCAGTTTAGACTTCAAGATGTAGAAAGATGCCATGATGGAAAAGATGAGTTCTCTACACAAGAATGATACTTGAAAAACTATCAAAGTTGCCTAAAGGAAAGAAGCGCGATTGGTTGTAAGTGGGTATATGCAAAGAAACAGGGATCTCTCAAGGTGACACTGTACGCTACAAAGCCAGATTGGTAACTAAAGGCTACGCGTAGCAAAAACGTATTGACTATAACGAGGTATTCTCACTCATCGTGAAGCATTCGTCTATTCATATTTTGTTGGCACTGGTAGCACAGTACGAGTTGTAACTTGATCAGCTTGACGTGAAAGCCACCTTTTTCCATGGCGATTTGAGGAGGAGATCTATATATCTTAGCTGACAGGGTTCAAATGCAAGAAAGGAGACTATGGATGCAAACTGAAGAAATTGCTTTATGGACTAAAGCAATCACCATAGCAGTGGTACAAACGCTTCGACAATTTCATAAGAGGCAAGAAGTACACACGAAGTTATTATGACCCATTTGTGTATTACAATAAGCTACCAAATGGAGAGTACATTTATCTACTACTTTATGTGGATGATATGCTCATCGCTTCCAAGAGCAAATATGCAATTGCTAAACTGAAGAAAGACTTATCTTCTGAATTCGAATGAAATATCTAGGTTCTGGGTGAAGCAAAGAAGGTGTTAGGCATGGAGATTGAGCGATACACGAAAGGTGGCAAAGTTAGCCTGACGTAAAATGCGTATTTAAAGAAGGTATTCATAAATTCAACATCAACGATGATTCAAAGTTGATTAGTCTATAACTCTGCAATACTATATCGCTTTTTTTCACTGATTTATGAATAAAATATTGATCTAAACCGTTGTTTTGGTCTTCTTACAGATAATCAAGACAAGGAAGGCAAAAGGGTAATAACAGCTTAATTAAACCCATTTTCGGGTAATTAAATCCGCATTCCTTGGAGGCCAAGTAAGGGAGCTGAAAAACACCTAGAGGGGGGTGGTGAATAGGTGTAATTGCTAATCTAACAATCATTTTGAAACTAAGATGGATGAATGATGTAATGATGAAATGCACACAAGATATCACAAGCTTGAAGTAATAGCACAAAGAAAGAAACAAGATCACAAGCAAGTAATTAAAAGTAATAGAGTGCAAGAGAAATTAAAAGCAAGAATTGACATAAGGCAATCACAAACACAAGATATTTGTTTCGAGGTTCGAGCCACCGCTCTACTCCCCGCCTTCACCTCCGTGAAGGGTTTCCACTATCCACCGAGGACGATTACAACGGTCTACCGAAGACCCGAGCATCGAGCTCCACAAGTACAATAACCTCTACAGAAGAGGTGTCTCCACAAGAACAAGAAGAACACAAGTAACCAAAGTGATCACAACAAGATCACTAAACTCTTTACAATTTCTCACTCTTTTACAACTTCCTTATAGAATGAGTAAGGGATTTTTGGCTCTAAGAAGTGTAGTGAGAAAAACACTCAGTTGTAGGATGATTTTTGCTAGAGAACACAACTGAAAACAAGCTCAAGAAAGAGTTGAAATGAAGAGCTTAAACACTTTTCTTTCTTTTTGAAAACTATGAAAACTTGAGGATTTTTCTGGTATTTTGCAAGAGACTCTTCTCCTCTATTTATAGGAGAGAAATAGGTTAAAAACAATTTATTTTAAGCTTATTTGCTCTGAAAAAAGATCTCCAAAACCTCAGAAAAAGTCTGCCAAAACAGATTAAAAAGACAGATTTCAGAATTGCACAAAAGAGGAAAGAGCCGTTGGGCTTTTGCAGGCCTGGCGGTCGACCGGGCCGGTCGGCCGCCAGCTCTGCTGGCAAAGAGCCGTTGGGCTCGGGTCGACCGGTCCGGTCGACCGTCCTCTAAGAGAAAACATAGTTTTCTTCGGGCGGTCGACCGGGACGGTCGACCCAGAAAACCCGAGAGCAACTGCTTACAGTCGGTCGACCGGGGCGGGCTCGGCGACAGACGTGCACAAATGTGCACATCCTGGCACTGGCGCCGGTCGACGTGCGGTCGGCCGGTCAGCCTGAAATAGGAAAAACAGCAGGATTTGAATTTTGTTTTTAAAAAAAAATTTGAAGTAAAGAGTATCTAAGTATCATGATGAAAAGAGTATACATACAATGATCTAAACATGATATTTATATTTGTAAAACTTAGGGTCATGTATATATATACTAAGTCATGAAACTAAAGTTTTGACCATGAAAACTTGAATACAAAAAAAAAAAAAAAACGTGTGTGTGTATCCTAGAGCCAATTTCTAAAAACTCAAACTTTAACAATCTAATTCTTACATTGGTTCAAAGTACTACAAGTGCTTCAAGAGGGCTTTTCACCATAAGGTCTTCAACACTTGATTCTTGAGCCCAATTTGAGTTGACTTTAGTCCAAAACATTTGCTTATAGGGAATAAACCTTTAGATGAGTTAGATCCCTGAAAACACACTTAACCAACAAACAATATTAGTACAAATAACTAATATGTTTTGTAATCATCAAAACACACTAAACATGGGTGATTGTAACCTTGGGCCAACAATCTCCCCTTTTTGATGATGACAAAACATATAGGTTATTAAAACAAAAATGGAAGAAGAGCTTGAAAAGCTCCCCCTTAAATAATGCTATGTATCAAGAATGTTAATGAAGAGCTAAATACATAAGGCATTGAAAACACATAGTTTTGTTAAAAACTCAAATACATCAAAGTAATACACCATAAACAAACAAAACAACAAACAAACTTATACTTTTTCTCCCCCCTTTGTCATACATCAAAAAGGGTTAAACAAAACAAAAGAAATTTTTCTTTAAGAATCCATAATGCAAACATTCAACTCACCACAAATAAAGGAGAATCTAGCATAATCTAGAGGTTTAGTAAAAATATCGGCAAGTTGAAAATCGGTAGAAACATAGTCTATATCAATATCACCTTTCTCATAATGATCTCTAGAAAGTGATACCTAATGTCAATATGTTTGGTTTTACTATGTTGATTTGCATTCTTTGTCATGTGAATAGTACTAGTATTATCACAAAATATTTTAACATGATCAAAGTGTAAATCATAGTCGAGGAGAGTATGTTTCATCCAAAGAACTTGTGCACAACAAGCTCCGGTTGCAACATACTCCGCCTCGGCGGTTGAAAGGGCTACCGAATTTTGCTTTTTGGAAGACCAAGATACAAGACAATTACCAAGGAATTGACATGTTCCACTTGTGCTCTTCCTATCTACCCTACAAACCCGTATAGTCGGCATCCGAAAAACTCGTCATTGAAAATTGGCCGGTTTTCGGATACACAAACCCAATTCAATAGTGCCCTTAAGGTATCTAATTATGCGTTTAACCGCAATTATATGAGACTTTTTAGGACAAGATTGAAAACGTGCACAAAGACAAACGGAGAACATAATATCCGGCCTACTAGCCGTCAAATACAATAAACTACCAATCATGCTACGATAAAGCTTAATGTCTACACTTTTACCTTGTTCATCCTTGTCAAGCTTGGTAGTTGTTGCCATGGGAGTTTTGCTTACTTTAGATCCTTCAAGCCCGAACCTTTTGATTAATTCCTTGTGTACTTGGCTGATTGATGAAGATCCCATCCTTCCTTTGCTTGATTTGGAGTCCAAGGAAATAGTTGAGTTCCCCATCATAGACATTTCAAATTCTTCCTTCATGCATGATTCAAAAGCTTGGCAAAGAGATTCATTAGTAGAACCAAAAATAATATCATCTACATAAATTTGCACAATGAGAATATATCATTTTATACATGTTTTGTAAATAATGTTGTATCAATTTTTCCTTTCTTAAAACCATTTGAAATTAAAAGTGAAGAAAGTCTTTCATACCAAGCCCTAGGGCTTGTTTTAAACCATAAAGAGCTTTATCTAATTTAAACACAAAATCCGGATGTGTAGGATCAACAAAACCCGGGGGGTTGTTAACATACACTTCCTCTTCAATAAAACCATTTAGAAAAGCACTTTTAACATTCATTTGAAATAATTTAAAATCTTTATATGAGGCAAATGCTAGTGTCACCGTATGGCTTCAAGCCGTGCTACGGGTGCAAAGGTTTCTTCAAAATCGATTCCTTCGATTTGAGTGTAACCTTGGGGCAACTAACCTAGCTTTATTCCTAACAACGTTACCCGATTCATCCAACTTGTTCTTAAAGATCCACTTAGTACCAATTGTTGGTCTATCGTGGGGCCTAGGAACAAGGTGCCAAACTTAGTTGCGCTCAAATTGATTGAGTTCCTCTTGCATGGCAAGCAACCAATATGAATCGGCCTCGGCTTCGAGGACGTTCTTGGGTTCAACATGAGAAATAAATGCATAATGTCCACAATAATCATGAAGTTTAGAGCGAGTGGTTACCCTTTGGATACTTCACCTATGACGAGGTCCTTGGGATGATGAGGATTGTATCTCCAACCCTTTGGAAGTTGTTGAGTAGGCTCCACGTCAATTGATTGAATTTCATGTCCTTGAGCCTCTTCTACTTTAGCGTCACTTCCTTCATCATCCTTTGGCTTGTCTCCCATAGTAGGTGTATCCTCCAAGGTCACTTTCTCTAAGCCTTCATCCAAAGTATCTATTTCTACACATTCTTAACAAACAAGTTAGATTCTTCAAACTTAACATGTATAGATTCCTCAATAGTCAAAGATGATCTATTGAAGATTCTATAAGCCTTACTTGTATTAGAATAACCAACAAAAATAGCCTCATAAGATCTAGCATCAAATTTTCCTAAATTATCTTTTGTATTTAAAACAAAACATTTGCATCCAAAACCTTGAAATATGAAACATTTGGTTTTCTAGAAAAGTACATTTCAAAAGAAGTTTTTGAAGTATTTTTACACAAGAAAACACGATTTGATATATAGCATGATGTGTTAACGGCCTCGGCCCACAAATAATGTGGTAGACCATATTCACTTAGCATTGTCCTAGCCATCTCTTGTAACGTTCGATTTTTCCGTTCAACTACTCCATTTTGTTGTGGAGTTCTAGGACAAGAAAGTTCATGCTTTATTTCATGTTCTTCACAAAAAGTGGTAAAGGGTAGGCTAATGAATTCACCTCCTCTATCACTTCTTATCCTTGAGATTGAAACATCTTTTTCTTTTTCAACTCTTTTCTTAAAAGATTGAAAATATGAAAATGCTTGATTTTTGTGTTCAAGAAAGAAAACCCAAGTAAACCGTGAAAAGTCATCAACCAAAACAAATGCAAATCTATTCCCACTTAGACTTTTGGTTTGTGTAGGGCCAAATAGATCCATATGGATTAACTCCAAGGGACGTGAGGCCATGATATCCTTAATTGACTTGAAAGAAGACTTAGTTTGTTTTCCAAATTGACATGCATCACAAACTCGGTCCTTTTCAAAATTCAAACAAGGAATACCTTTCACCATTTCCTTTGTGTTTAACCTAGATATATAGTCAAAAGAAATATGGCCTAATCTTCTATGCCACAACCAAGAGTCGTCATCGAGGGCTTTTAAACAAGTAATATTACAAGACATATTAGACATATCTATCATATAAACATTACTTTCACGAAAACCGGAAAACACACAAGTATTAGAAATTCTATCAATTACTTTACAAACTACATGATCAAAAACAACATCAAAACCTTTATCACAAAGTTGACTAACACTCAAGAGGTTATGCTTGAGGCCATCAACTAAAACTACATTTCAATTAAAGGGGATGTGCCGAGTTTTACATTACCAATGCCGATGATTTTACCCTTGGCATCATCTCCGAAGGTGACGGTGCCACCTTCATGGTATCTTGATAGGGTTGCAAAGTTGTTGATGTCCCAAGTCATGTGCCTTGAGCAACCACTATCAAGATACCACAATCCTCTTCGTCGTTGGGCCTTGGAAGGTACCTACATCATTTAACAAATTCATTGACTTTGGTACCCAAATTTTTTGGGTCCTTGAAAGTTAGTGTTTCGAACCCAAACATTATGACATGATGCACTTAGTCTATCATAGCAAAAATTAGCTATGTGCCCTTTTCGCCCACAATGTGAACATGAGTACACTCTACCATACATGAATGCATGATGTGTGTATGAGGTGTGAGCATGTTTTGGGGGTTTGCCATGATGTAAAGGTTGTGTAGTATGAAAATGAGCATGAGCATGGTAAACATTTTTCTTAGGGGCTTGTTTCTTAGGAAACATGGCCTCTATCTTCTTCTTATCAAACTCACAATTTTTCAAAAACAATTCCTAATGAGTCTATTCTTTCTTTAAGCATGGTAATCTCATTAGAATCAATTAGTGGGGACTTGGCCTTTACAAGAAATCTTATATTGTCAAAATCTTTTTGGGTGGAAACAAGAGTGGAAAGTAATTCATCTTTTTCTTTAGAAAGAGTAAAAACTTGATGATTAAGAGATTCATTCCCTTTTTCATTTTAGGTACTTTTTCTTAAGAAAATCATAGTTATGTGATAATTCTACAAAAGCTTCTCCTAATTCATCCATGAAAAGTTCATCATTAAGAGAAGTGGAAAGGGTTACCTTGCTTGTGCTTTCATTGGCCATGAAGCACATGTTGGCGGTATCAATCTCCTCCTCGGATTCGCTCTCGGAATCCCATGTAGCTTTCATTGCCTTCTTCTTGTAGGGCTTCTTGGAGGTGGAAGGCTTTACTTTATCGGGCACTCCGCCACTATGTGTCCCGGCCTTTGACAATTGAAGCAAATAATCTTCCTTTCTTCTTTACCTCCTTGCCATCTCTTTCTACCTTGGAACTTGGCCTTGTTATACATCCTCCGAACATTCTTGACAAGAAGTGAGAGCTCTTCGTCATCTTCTTCTTCATCATCTTCGTCGGAGTGTGTGGATTGACTTTTGAAGGCTATAGTCTTTTTCTTGGAAGGAGCCATATCTTCCCTTGCCTTTCTTTCCATCTCATGAGTTTTGAGGTTCCCAATGAGACCAATTAGCTCCATCTCCTCCTTGTCATTGAGTTCCTTCAAGGTTGTTGCTTTTACTTCCCATGAAGGAGGAAGAGCCCGGATGATCTTTCTAACTCTTTGATCGTTGTCGATAGCATCACTTAGAGAAGAAAGTCCATTAGTAATCTTAGTAAATTTTGTAACCATATCATCTATGGTTTCATTTTCTTGCATGCAAAAGTTCTCATATTGGGACCGAAGAAGGTCTATCTTAGCCCTCTTCACTTGTGAGGTCCCCTCATGTGTAACTAGCAAGTGTGTCCAAATTTCATATGCGGACTTGCAATGAATAACTCTAGCTATATCATCATATTGAGGGCTTGAAGTAGTGCATAATAAGCCCTAGCATTGGCATCAAACTCCTTAGTCTCAATTTCGGACCAAGTGGATTCATCACCGGGGGTGCAACTAAAGGTTTGGTCACGGCCTTTGCAACTCGACTTCCTAGAGATTGTAAGAAAACGGTCATCTTAACCTTCCATATGGGAAAGTTAAGTCCATCAAACTTAGGTGGGGTTTAATTCCATCGGCCATTTTTACTAAGTGAGAGTGTATGAAGAATGAATGAAGTAATTAGCAAACTTAGGATCTCTCTAAGGTTGTTAAGCCAAGAGCTAGAGTCCAAGCTCTGATACCAATTGAAAAACACCTAGAGGGGGGGTGAATAGGTGTAATTGCTAATCTAACAATCTTTTTAAAACTAAGATGGATGAATGATGCAATGATGAAATGCACACAAGATATCACAAGCTTGAAGTAATAGCACAAAGAAAGAAACAAGATCACAAGCAAGTAATTAAAAGCAATAGAGTGCAAGAGAAATTAAAAGCAAGAATTGACACAAGGCAATCGCAAACACAAGATATTTGTTTCGAGGTTCGAGCCACCGCTCTACTCCCCGCCTTCACCTCCGTGAAGGGTTTCCACTATCCACCGAGGACGATTACAACGGTTTACCGAAGACCCGAGCACCGAGCTCCACCAAGTACAATAGCCTCTACCGAAGAGGTGTCTCCACAAGAACAAGAAGAACACAAGTAACCAAAGTGATCACAACAAGATCACTAAACTCTTTACAATTTCTCACTCTTTTACAACTTCCTTATAGAATGAGTAAGGGATTTTTGGCTCTAAGAAGTGTAGTGAGAAAATACTTAGTTGTAGGATGATTTTTGCTAGAGAACACAACTGAAAACAAGCTCAAGAAAGAGTTAGAAATGAAGAGCTTAAACACTTTTCTTTTCTTTTTAAAAACTATGAAAACTTGAGGATTTTTCTTGGTGTTTTTGCAAGAGACTCTTCTCCTCTATTTATAGGGAGAGAAATAGGTTAAAAACAATTTATTTTAAGCTTATTTGCTCTGAAAAAGATCTCCAAAACCTTAGAAAAAGTCTGCCAAAATAGAT
This sequence comes from Agave tequilana, assembly GCA_038442645.1. Classification (NCBI taxonomy): domain Eukaryota; kingdom Viridiplantae; phylum Streptophyta; class Magnoliopsida; order Asparagales; family Asparagaceae; genus Agave; species Agave tequilana. The sequence continues at coordinate 243,642 of JAVJIF010006704.1, read as the reverse complement.
TAAAAAGACAGATTTCAGAATTGCACAAAAGAGGAAAGAGCCGTTGGGCTTTTGCAGGCCTGGCGGTCGACCGGGCCGGTCGGCCGCCAGCTCTGCTGGCCAAGAGCCGTTGGGCTCGGGTCGACCGGTCCGGTCGACCGTCCTCTAAGAGAAAACATAGTTTTCTTCGGGCGGTCGACCGGGGCGGTCGACCCAGAAAACCAAGAGCAACTGCTTACAGTCGGTCGACCCGGGCGGTCGGCCGACAGACGTGCACAAATGTGCACATCCTGGCACTGGCGCCGGTCGACCGTGCCGGTCGGCCGGTCAGCCTGAAACAGGAAAAACAGCAGGATTTTGAATTTTTGTTTTTAAAAATATTTTGAAGTAAAGAGTATCTAAGTATCATGATGAAAAGAGTATACATACATGATCTAAACATGATATTTATATTTGTAAAACTTAGGGTCATGTATATATATACTAAGTCATGAAACTAAAGTTTTGACCATGAAAACTTGAATACAAAAAAAAAAAGTGTGTGTGTATCCTAGAGCCAATTTCCAAAACTCAAACTTTAACAATCTAATTCTTACATTGGTTCAAAGTACTACAAGTGCTTCAAGAGGGCTTTTCACCATAAGGTTTTCAACACTTGATTCTTGAGCCCAATTTGAGTTGACTTGAGTCCAAAACATTTGCTTGTAGGGAATAAACCCTTAGATGAGTTAGATCCCTGAAACACACTAACCAATAAACAATATTAGTACAAATAACTAATATGTTTTGTAATCATCAAAACACACTAAACATGGGTGATTGTAACCTTGGGCCAACAGGAGCTTCTCGAAGATACATTGAACCTAGACCCTTGTGTATGTCAGACGAATATCCGGACGAAAATACCCAAATCTAATCATATCTGAAGGTCTTTGAAGTGACGGGAATATGCTCGTCAAAACTAAGGACTTAGCAGGGACCTAAGTCCCTTGTTTGGCTGCGAAACCGCGGCTATGGCCGCGTTTTCACGGCTAAGTAGGCGAGCAACGCGTCAATTTTCGACGCGTGACCTCGTCTCATCTTCGAGAAGCCTCTTTTGCCTATATATACCCCTGCAGGGACCCAAAACGCTAGCAGATTGAGAATATGCTAGGTTTTTCTCTCTTTTAGTGTTGGTGTTCTTATTTTCTTTTCTTTTGTATTTTATTTCGTTTTAGATCATGAATTAGGGCTGAGAGATTCAGAAAGAGAAAGAGAGAGATGATGTAATAGATGGTGACAATCTATGTAAAGGTGTCTCGTTTCTTCTCCATTGTAATCTTCTACATGATGCTTAGCTAGTTTTTCTTCTCATGACAATCTAACTACTAACCACTAACCATCTAACCACTTACTTGATAATCCACATGAATCTAATAGCCTCTACTAGGTCTTGCTCTTACAAGAGCCATTGATGGCTCATGATGATGGATTCTAATATTCTAACATTTCTAACATCTAAACCACTAACTTGCTAACTTGCAATGCCTTCTTTATTTCATACTCACCTCTAACCAGTTTTGATGATTTAATAATAGCTTGCAACTTGTTGTATGGTATGAATATGTTATTTGAATGTGGAAGAACAATCTTAAGAGTCACGCTTTGTATCGTCTCTTGAAGCCAAGGAGTAGTGAAGGCCAAGGATCCATGTGAGGCAACTATCACTAAGAGGTTAGCATGGTTAGTGGAGCAATTAGTAGTTAGTAGCCATGAGTTTTCTTTCATAGTTCTCCTCTTTCTTTTTATCCTGTTTTAAAAATCAATTTCCAAACTCTTTTATCATTTTCCCAAAATTTCTTTTTATTTCATTTTCTTCTCTCTCTCAAAACCACTTCTCTTTTGTTTTCTCATCGCTGATTTCATTGCCTTCTCTATCTATCACTTCTGTATTTCTTTCTTTTTCTTTTCTAATTCTTTAACAAAGAAGAACTTGTTAACATAACACGTAAATAAGAACTGTTAATGCTTCTATCGCCTCCCATACCTGTGGATTCGACCCGTTGAGCCAATGCTATAAGGAAGTATTGAGGGAACATTAGCACACATACATAATTTCATTGATTTCATAAAACACACATTTTCGAGTGCTGGTTCCGCCCTGATCATAAGTCTGTAAGTATATTATTGGCTCCTCATTTCAAGTTAAAAGCTACTATGTATCCTACTTCTGTTGAAAAACGTGAGTACATGACTCATATGCCCTATGCTAGAGCAGTAGGTAGCTTAATGTATGCAATGGTGTATACAAAGCCCAATTTGCCACAAGTTATCTCAACGATTAGCAGATACATGCATGATGTCGGCATGGGTCATTGGGAGGTAGCGAAGTGGATTCTACGATATATCAAAGGTACCATAGACGTTGATTTGGTCTTTAAGAAGGATTTTACAGGTAAGCAGGATTGTATCAGATATGTTGATTCTGATTACACTGGAGACCTCAAAAAATATCAGTCTACAATGGGATGTTGTTATATTATCTCAAACACCGGTTAGTAGCGCTCTACTCTACAATCTACTGTTGTATTATTTACTATAGAGGCCGAGTGTATAGCCATGATGGAGGTTATGAAAGAGACAATTTGGCTTCCAGGGTTGCTCGATGATTTGAGGATTGATCAGGATCTACTAAAAATCAACTGTGATCGCATGAGGGTTATCTATTTAGCAAAGAACTAGGTATATCATGTAAGGACAAAACACATCGACATCATGTTCCACTTTGTTCGGGAGATTCTTGATCAGGGTGACATCGAGTTATAGATGATTCACACAAAAGAGAGTCCTACCGATATGCTTACCTAGGTTGTTCTAGGAGTGAGTTTGCACATTGCAAGGAGTTACTTCAAAAATTTTCAATTGAGCTCATTTGGATGAACTACGAAATGGCTGATCCCCTGGGCTAGGAGTATGTAGGCAACCACACTAGTGCAGCCCGTTAGAGTCGACATGATACTATGTCATGTTGGGCTTAGATTTGAGAAATCTTCACTGAGGTGGAGAATTGTGGAGAGAGAATTAATACAAAGTTGAGGATGGAGATTTTAAAAGAAGAAGAAACAGAACAGTCGACAGTATGGTGCACTGATACATCTGCAAGTGAAGCGTGCTGTCGACAGCAGGCAATATGCACTATCGATAATGTTTTATAGAGAGTTGGGGTTTGTCAGAGTTTGGGTTGGCTGTCGACAGCCAAGGCCCTTAGGCTATTGACAGCGGGTTAACTCTAAGCGAATTCAAGCAGGTTTCTAAATTTGTTTATGATCTAAATTTAGAGTTTTTGGTTTCCTTTTCTTCATGGATTCCCTGTCTATATTTAAAGAGAGCTAATCCCTTGCTATTATATCTAGTAGTGATTGGTTAATAAGATCTCTCTCCCTTTCTGTCCTGAGGACGTAGGTAATTGTCGAACCTCGTTAAATCTTGTATTCTCTCTTTCTTTCTTTGTTTGCTTTTTCGTGCATTTGGTAACTATTTCTGGTATTTCTGTTCTATTATTAATATTCCAACAGTTTCATAAATCCATTTTGATAACGTGTGTCAAGAACTTAAGTATGTGCTTATGAAAAGTTAAACATCTATCACACTTGAAATAAAAGTTGTTAAGCTATAATGTGATTCTTGACCTTATAAAATCCATATATATATATATATATATATATATATATATATATATATATATGTATATATGTGAGAAAAATGTACCTCAGCCGTCAACTGAGATACTCTCTCAGCTGGTAACGATGTGGCTGAATCTCAGCCATAAATCCTGGTCACAATGCTGCCATGGTTACAGTATTTTTGTGAGGATTGCTAACATGGTCGTAGTATCTTTGTGAGGACTGTGACCATGGTTGCAGTATTTTGTAAGGACTGCTACCATGGTTCCAGTGCAAATTAGACTGAGAATATCTGAATTTTTTTTAAGACTATGACCAGGTCGCAGTGGACTGCTACCAGGTCGCAATGCCAGCAGAGAGAGTTCTCTCAGCTGGTGGTTGAGGTACATAAACATATATAATATATATATATATATATATATATATATATATAATATATATATATATATATATATATATATATATATATATATATATATATATATATATATATATATATTATTGTTGGCCCAAAGGCCATTAGCCCGATATTTTGATGATAACAAACCATATTTAGTTATGTGTTTAACAATCTTATTTAAAAGAATTTCAGGTTTAAAACAAGTTGATTTGACGGCTCCACAGTCAAGACTCACAAGTTTGGACGCCGCTAAAAGATTTGCATTCCCAAGCCAAGCACGGTAGAAAAGCTTCGGGATCAAAACATTGAAGAAAAGTTCAAGATTTGTATTTTACTTTTCTTTTTAGAGATTTATGTCAAAACCTAGATGATAGAGGTAGATTATTTGGGATTGTCACTCACACACACTTAGTTTGCTTCATGGCTTCAAACTTAGTTTTAGAACATGGCTTCAAGAATTTTTATTTCTAACTTAGTTTTAGAAATACCATGTTTTTGGAAAACCAGTTTTAGAAAAACAAGTTTTATTCAAAAGGATTTTTTTTATTTATCAAAATGATCTAACATGTTTGAGTATTGATCTATGATCATGCTCTTAGCTTTATTAGGTCTAAACTTTATTTTTAAAGTCCTTAAACCAATAAGATCAAAACCAAAATTTCCCTCCCAGTTTTCTGCAGACTCTGTTAAACAGATCTGACAGAGGCCGGTCGACCGACGTGCACGGCTGTGCATGTGTGCACGTCGGCCGACCGCTCGGGTCGACCGGGCACTTGTCAGTACTCTCTGTTTATTTCGATCGACCGGGCGGCCGACCGTTTCCCCCAACGGTCAGAAATATGACCGTTGTCGGTCGACCGACCCGGTCGACCGGTAGTTGTCAGAAAGTCTGACAGACTCCAACAGCTCTATTTTCTGACAGATTTTTTGTTGGGATCTCACCCCAACGAATCCTTTAAGCTGTGTAGTTGGTTTTTCATCCACTATAAATAGTGGGTCATTTAAACATGATAAGACAACAATTTTTACAAGATTTACATCTAAAATTCCAAGTTTTCAAAAGCATCTTAGAAAAGATTTTCAAAGCCAAAATTTCCAAACACCTACTTGAAGCAAATCCCTCTACTTCACTCTAGTCATTTGCACTTCACAATCCCAAGTACTATCTCACATATTGGTTATAGGATTGTGCTAAGTGAGCGTTTTGTGATCAAGTGTGATCAATTTTCTTCTTGAGCGAAGTTGTAGAGGCATCGGCCTCAAGCGAGCTAGTGTGCTCCAAGTGGTGTTGCGGCATCACGAGAGATAGGACTTGTGTGTCCTTGTATTGGAGATCCAGTGGGATCAACAATAGTGAAAATCCTTCAAGTGTGAAGGCGGGGACGTAGAGCGTGGCTCGAACCTCGGAAACATATCCTCGTGTTTGCGTTTGCTCAAATTTCTCTAAACTCAATCTCTTTATTACTTGCTTTACTTATTGCTTTATATCTTGCAAGCATTTTAATTTGAGCTTATTGTTTTAAGTAGATTTAAATTCCGCATTATTGCCATATTTCATATAGCCATCACCTATTCACCCCCCTCTAGGTGATTTCAATTGGTATCAGAGCCTAACCCTACTATTTGGTTTAACCACCTTAGGGAGATCCTTGTATTAGGTATATCATTTTGTTTCATTTTTCATTTGTTGTGCATCATATTCACTATCCAAGGCTTCAATTGATTTTTCTAGCATCAAGTCCCCACCCAAATTTGATGGCTTGAACTTCCCTATTTGGAAGGTCAAGATGAACCTTTTCCTTAAGTCCCTAGGAGTTAGGGTTGCTAGGGCCATAACCAAAGAATTTATAGAACCTCTCACTGATGAGAGATCATGGTCCGAGGACACCACCAAGGACTATGAGGCCAATGCTAGGGCTCAATATGCATTAACACAAGCCTTAAATGAAGATGACCTATCACGCATCATAAATTGTAAATCGGCATTTGAGTTTTGGAATGTTTTGATTGTGACTTATGAGGGAACGTCCCAAGTCAAAAGATCCAAGATTGACTTGCTTCGTTCTCAATATGAGAACTTTTATATGCTTGAGAATGAATGCATTGATGACATGCTCACTCGTTTCACCAAAATAACAAATGCTTTATCTTCTTTAGGTGACACGATCGACAATGACCAAAAGATTCGGAAGGTCATTCGAGCTCTTCCCAAAGCTTGGGAAGTCAAGGTAACCACCCTCAAGGAGCTCAACGATCGGGAGGAGATGGACTTCTCCGGCTTCATCGAAAATCTCAAAACGCATGAGATGGAGATGAAAGTTAGAGAAGAAAGGGAGGCGCCAAAGAAGAAAGCCCTCGCCTTCAAAGCCACTGTTTTCCATTATATTCGCAAAGGGGGAAAACTTACAATAAAAGGGTTGAGGAGCTAAATTACAAGTATTCTTAAAAAGATTACAAGTAGATCTCCTCAGAGATTCTGGAGAAGTGTGCCGATAGGAGTCTGGTCAGCGCGCGACCACTTTGTTCCTTTGACGATGTGAGCGATGAGATTCCCTTCTCGCCTGGTTCGGGGAATCAGAGAACAGAAGGTTGGTAGAACCCTCTTGCTGCTTCTCAAAATCGCCTTCAATTAGGAATTCCTTCTCGCCTGGTTCCGGAAATTTCTTGAGAAGAAGGACGATGTTAGGGTATCAACACCCTGGATAGAGAAAGCAATTCTCTAAAAGTCTCTGAATTCAAGAGCGCACGATGTGTCATGAAGAAATCTCTACTTGTGGAGCTCTTCTGCGCATCGTCCTCTCCTTGTGCCCCTGGTGGGCTATTTATAGGGAGAGCAAGGGTATAATCGTCTCTTGAAAATATGGAAACAGATTGAATCGAATCTGTTTGAATCCAGAAAGTAGCCTTGCTGCGAGGCTAAGATAAGCTTCTGCGAAGCTAGAATTGGCAGGTTGGTTGACCTTCTTGATCCTTTCCATATCGTTGGAGGATTCCCCTGATCTTCTTACTCGTTTAGGAGAGTCAAGAGATTGTGGCAATCAACTGCCAAATTTGATCTCCGATTTGATCTTAATTGGATTTGATCTGATTGGATCCGATCTTATCTGGAGATTTGATTGGTCAAAGGTTGACCATAGCAGACCAATAGCGGAGCTGTCCGCATTGAGCTCGTAGCGAAGCTAGAAGCAGCTTCTGGCGAAGTCCGAAAGAAACCCTTTGGCGGAGCTGGAAGTCCTCTGTGGCGAAGTTTACGAGTTAGCTTCTTGGCGAGGCTTCGAATGGCTTCAAGGCGAAGTTGGGTGATATTAGCCTCTCAAGCGAGGCTATCCCTTTGGGCTCATGCGATGCTAAGTGTTAGCACCTTAGACCTGCTGAGGTCTGTTTAGAAACAATCCGGGTTCACTGTCTGCTTGCTGGATCAGTGGAGTCCAAGTTGCTTCCTGTCCCTCGGAGATGGGTGAAAACTGGTCTTCAGCTCGTCTGTCACTTGTCTTTTGTAAATGTCAACAAGTTTAGACATTATTCGGACCAATAAGAATCTTGTCTTTTTTAAGTGTCAACAAGCCCCCCTTCAAAGTTTTTGAAAGTTTACAATGGCTCAGACTTTGAAATACTTTGAACTACTTTGATCGGTGGAGAATGAACGTCGCCATAATGGTTGAGTTCAGCTTCGCTTTCAATCCTGCTTTGGGATGTAGATTCGCCGAGGAATCATGTAGACTCGCGTCTGGGTAGCTTCGCTCTGGAACATCTGTCGCTTTTCCGAGGCCAACTGCCGTGGGCAGTTACGAGAAGGATTACTTCTTCTCCACACTGATCGAGGGAGATATTCTCTCCTCGCGCGTTTCCAAGGGAGGATATTCCCTTTCTTCAAGGCGCAATAAGTGCCTTTATGAGGGAGACGTTTCTTCCTTTACACGGTTCCAAGGGAAACCGTCCCTTTTCTCAAGGCGCAGTAAATGCCTTGAATGCGCTCGTGCTTCCACGCTTGAGGCGGCAGCGCTCAGGCCATGAGGCCTATAAATAGGACACTTGAGGTCCTCTGAAGAGAAGTGGTCTGCTCTTCTTCTCTTCTCTTGGTTGAGAGAGATACTCAGATCTCTTAATTAGTGGGGATGCCCACTCTGGTTATTATTCGGCCAAGGACCGATAAGTCTTGATCATTCAACGACTTCACCGATTTTAGGGAATTCATGTCCCTTAATTCAGCTTTAGCGGCTGCTTCAGGTATTAGCTTCCCTTGTTCTCCATTTAACTGATCTGCGGAGAAGGATTTTGACATAGCTTCCCCAATGAAGCTATCATCTTGACTTGGTCAGAGAAAGATCACTGCATGTTAAGTCCGCTGCACAGGCAGGACTGGGGACCTGGTATCCTTCAAGGTTGAGCCAGTCTTGCCATATAGGTGAGGCTAAGACTGTGTCCCATAGGATCAGTTTGGCTTAGCCATATAGGTGAGGCTAGGACTTGGCGTTTGCTCCGATTTGCATTGCAGCGAGCCATGTTTGCCAGTCTGGTAACTTGATGGAAGAAGTCATGAAATTGCCTTATGCTTTCCCGATTGAAGCTTTACTTTTAAGCAGGAGGAACAACTTGGGGCAGCTGATGTGTGTCCTAGAGGCTGTTGGCAGCCTCTTATCCGAGAGGATTCGTTCTGAGGTGAGGCTGGTAGCCGCTTATCCGAGATGATCCACTTCTGAACGGCGGATGTCACACCTGTGAGATCACTGACATCACTGCCAATTCCCATTATAGGTGATCTATCGTGTTAGCGGTGATAAGTTCATTGCCAATTTCATCAAAGGTGATCCAGCTTCCTGGTGGCAAAATCTGCCATTATGTGAAAAATTATGGCCCTGTCCTCGTGGCACAACTGGTTACAGCCTTGTGCAGGAGGAAGGCCTTTCGTGTCCAGTTGGTCTGATTTTGGAAGCAGATAAAACCACTTGTATGCCTTTTGCGCAAATGATCTTGCTGAGCAACTGAATCTGTTGTATGAAATACAACTTTGATGTAGTATCAATGTACCTTTCCTCTTAAATCAATGAAAGTTCATTTCTGCTCATCTGATTTTTGCCTGTCTTCATTGAGAATTTAGCCATGGCGGGGCTAAACTTTGTGCAGAGTTAAGGACAGGGTCCTTTTTGAATGAGCTTCGCACGATGCTGGCATATCGGCGAATTATGCCATTAGTGGCTAAGGCAATCTTTTTGGCGAAGTTCTTGATGAACTTGTGCGAAGTCCGCACTTTAGCTCATTGGCGAAGTTAAGTCTTAGTTGCTGAATCAGCGCTTCTCAGGAAGGCACTTTAGGCGGCGTTTCAAATTAATTTGAAACGACAGCCTGTACTGTTTACGAGGCGTCGTTTCAGGCGCTGTTTGGCCTATAAAAGCCCGATTGGGCTGAGAGAGAGAGTCGTCATTTCTCTTTGAATTTTTCAGAGCACTTGACTCTTCTTCTTCTTTCTTCTTCAAGAATTCAAGAACTTCCATAGCTCTTCAATGGCGCCCAAGGGACGAGCGGGAAAAGAGATCGCAACCTCTGCAGCGGAGGGTCCTTCTCCTCCTCCGGTCATCGAATGACCAATCACCGGTAGGGATCTTTCCCTTTTTGATTAGAGACTGCCGTCTCTCCTTTAAAGCCGATATTTGGCTATCTTTGGATGAACCCAGAAGGATCGAGCATGATCTGATATTGTTAGGGAACCCATTTCCCTGCATTTCCCTTATTTCTCGAACGGGAATTCAAGAACTGAAGGGTTCTTCTTTAAGCTTCTAGGCGAAGCTATCCCTTAGACCGTCTTCATCCTGTTGAACAACAGGATATGGGTCTGTCCCCTCAATCATGGCTGCAAAGGACTAATGATAATTTTTGACCATGTTGCCCTTTTGATGACGTCAGCCCTTAGGGCTATACCACTTGCTTAAGCGAAGTTAATACTTGGGCATTTTCTGCAAAATGCAGACTTGTCCCCGAGATTAAGCTTTGTTGAAGCTATCGCTTTGCCGGCTTTGCTCACTGGGCGAGACTATGCCTTGGTGAAATTTATGTCTTCATGTTCGCTTGGCTGGTGAACTAATCATAGTTCGTTTTGTTTTTGTAGTGCACTACATTCCCGGTCCCTTGAACAATCTGTTTGGGATGACCAGCGGGGTTGATGGCAACATCAGCTTGCAATTTCAAGGGCAAGCTTCTCTGTTTAGCGAGCGAAGCTCCATCGTTCGGGACACGCTCATTCATAGCGGTGATCAATACACCACGAGGAGTATCCTGACCACAGCTCCTCTTGAAGACATTGACCATCAGACTTATAGGAAGCCTGACTTCATGTTTGGGGACGCCGCGCCAGATCCTGATCACCAACTACAGCAGGAGAAGGGCAATGGATCTTCTAGTTGGACAATGAGAAGTTTTACCTTCCATCCAACAAGCGGTATTTTTCTCTGTCCTCCTTCCAGTGTGTGACACAGGCTCGGAAGATGGCATGGGATGTGAGCCGAAATACCGACTCCGTCCACGTAGGGAGATTGATGCTTCAGTCTCCTGGTTATGCAAGAGCGGGGCCTCCTTGTTGCATAATGGGTCTACATCCTGGGAATGTGTCGCGAGACATCCCAGTGGGAGAAAATCCTGCAGTGGCGTTGACCCTTGGCAACCAATTCTTCAAGGTTAATGGGAACTACCCGGCCACTGATTTCAGGGCTCCAGGCTGGATTCACCCTCCGAAGACGTGGTGGGGGGATTTAACTGTATACATCCTCGCTCATTTCGAGGAGGATTTGGAGAGGCTGAACCTCTATGAGGCCGTCAGGGCGACCTGCTACGGCATTGAGATGAATGTGGCGTGCTTTTACGCCATCTTTGAATTATATTGCCCAGCTTCAGGGACTTTCTTTACCCCTGTTGGCGAATTGGGTATGGCCTTGCATGAGATGTGGGGAATCTCTGCTTTGCCTTTCGGGTCTCCTCCCTATGAAGAATACTTCCCGTGCGAGGCAGAATTGGCTCTTCTGGAGAAGCAGGAGCCTGCCTTGTTCGAGACCTACCGGGAGTTGATGTGCCACTTGTACATCTGCTCCAGTATGCATGGGGGCAGTAAGGGAACCTCCTGTAGCTTGAAGAGCTGGGGAGATTATTTATTCCCGGATATGGAGAATACTCCTGAAGCGGCTCACTGTGGAGTTGCTGATGAAGACATCTTTGACCGGATGCAAAAGCACTCCCAAGAAAATCTAGTTGTGAAGGAAGATGATGGTCCCTATGAGCAGGGTGATGTCCTTCAAAGTTTCCATCATCAGGCACGCAGGCCGATGTCCCGGAAGGAACTTCTGGCTGGTTTCTTAACAGTCTGGCTGAAGAGGTGCGTGCGTGGTGCCGTCTTCTTCGGGTGACGTCATTCATCCGAATGTTTGCTGCCCGCTGTTCGTTTGGTTCATGGTCGCCCTCTGGGACTTCTCTCGGCCATGGGTGCTGTATCCAGAGAGGCCTTCGTGCATTGACGGACGCTTTTTGCAGGCCACCAACTACGAAGCTTGAAAGGGGACCATTTCGCCCCGCGACGGACCTACCCCAGAATAGGAATAGGTCTGCCGTATACTTACTTGATGGCGTGGTTCGCCTTGCATTGTCCTTCTCTAATCGAAGCTGAAGAGGATCCCCCACAAGATGTTCGAATGGCACTCCTTCGCCGATTCGAACCATTCGCCGATTCGAAGGATGCTCATGGCAGAAGACTTACGTGGCTGAGGCCCGTAAATTAGTACGTCGCTATGACGCCTATAGTCTCTTCCGCTGTTTTCCCGTATTCGGGGTGCAGGCTATGGGGAAGAGTTCAAAGATGCGGGGAGGGGCATTCGTCCCTGAGCCGGGGAATTTTTGAGTGGCTGGTCAGTATCCGGCCTTCACATCTATTGTACCAGAGCGGGGATAGCTGCTACTTGGAGCCTTACGTCCCAAGTCGGTTTGCTCAACAGTTTGGATATGACTAACTGTACGTGGGCAACCCGAATCTCAATCTGGCTTTCATGGGGAGCCTTATTGATAGGGCCCGTGCGTGGTGATTCTTTACTGCAGGGGGTTACTGGGGCGCGGCTGTGTACGCCGTTGAGGGCTCCCAATCTCCTGATGACCCTGTGCTTCTGTCAGTGGTATACCACTTCCAACTCCACACCTCTCGAATTCAAGGTGAACAGTTCTGGTGTGAAGTTAATTTCTCAGCGGCTGAGGCAGAAGGCTTCTGAGAAAAGGGAAGGCAAAAGGGTTCGCACCCATGGTATATAGGAGTTTGTTGCTGTGGAAGACAGCGAGGCCTCAGATGCCGAGAGTCCTCGCTTCAAGGTGGGAGCGGGGGCTGAGACTCCTGCAACTGGCTCTGGTGTGATGGGGACGGCTCCCTCTCGTCGTATAGAAGAAGTGGAGGAAGAGGATTCTGAAGTCCACTTCAAAAGAAAGAGGGCAGGTAGCTCTCGTAGGAAATCGTTGGCGAAGAAGCCCCGCCGCCAAGCTCCTACGATTGTCATAGAGGGTCATCCCTCTACAACGATTCCTCCTGCTGCCCCATTAGCAGCTGAACTGTCGGTTGCTGAACCGACTAGTTGTGAATTCGCTCCGGGTCTGGGTAAGATTACCCCGTCCATATAATACGCTTTTTTTGTGTGTTCCCATTGACTTATTATCAATTCTTCTTGATTGTAGGAGCTGAGGCAGCTGGAGAGCAAGGGGAACATTATGTTCCTATTTACTTATGGAACTGAAGCTGGTTCTTTTGCCCGTCCGGAGGAGTCCAGAGGTGATGTGGCCGACATTGGTCCCTCGGGCGCTGGGACTTCTAAAGGAAGTCCTGTGGCATCGAGCTCTATTGGGTGGTCCACAGGATACTCGGCAAGCGAAAGCGAGCCGGCTATTCGTGCTGATTCCGCCAAGAATTTTCCGATGGAGCCCCTGGAGACTGATGTGGCTGACGAGATGTTTGAGGCGACATCATCCTTTGGTATTGTCCTAACCTCTTGACTTCTTTTACATGTAGTGTCCCGACTAACCGCAGTCTTGTTACAGGTGTTCGGCCTTAAGATGCATCAGCTTTAAGAGAGCCAGAAGATTTCCCCGAAGGGTCAAGGGGTGACATGAGCGCTTCGACCACGGCTGATGCTGCTGTGCTGGATGATGCGCTATACGGCGACCTGCCTTCTTATCAGCCTAAGTCAGCCGAAGGACCAGAGGCTGAAGGGGGAGCAGTTCCGGAGGTGTCCTCACTCCCAACTATATCAACGAGTGAGGTGCCGACAATTTTTCAAGTGTGGAGCTGAGGGTGATTACAAGCCCTACTTCCCCAACACTGGTAGTTGAGCCTGCTGTTCAGGAGATGGTTGTCAGCCCTACCTCAGCGGTGGCTAGCGCACTGTTTCCATGAAGACTCCGCAGAAATCACTGACAATCTGCCCTGCTGTTGATGTTCCATTGCTCCTTCCACGATAGTGTCGACAAGGCTGGTGGATTTCTCTGAAGTTACCTCTCTACCCGAAGTGGCTGAGGTTGAGAACGACTATATAGGTGACCTCGTCGATAGCTTTTATAAAGGCTTAGGGCGAACTATCGACCTGGTTTTGAAGGGCTCGACTATGCCGTCTCAAAGTTAAAGGTGGTCCTCTCCCGTGGCATCGAAAGTATTCGGGATTTTGAGGGGTATCACCAGGCTACCGCTTTGGAACTCCTGGTGGATGAATTTGAGAAGGATGTAGAGGAATGGCGCCGTCTCCGCTGTTTGGACCTGGAGTCTTTAGTTAATGAGCGGTTCGCGCGTCTTATGGCTCAATAGCACGAGGCCCGGCTTGCCGCTCAAAAGGCTGCTAAGGCTATCTCTTCTGACTTGAAATCCTTGGAAACAAGGCAGGTAGAGGTCGGAAGTGCGATTGACGCCTCCCCAGTGCTCTTCTTGATGCTGAAGACAAGATTGGGAAGGCTGAGGAAATGATCAGGAAAGCAAATCTTATTTTATCCAAGGCTAAACTGGTGCGTCTTGAAGAAACTGCGCGGCTTGAGCAGCTTAAGGCTCAAAATGAAGAGCTCTCACAGCAGGGATTGTCACAGAGGGCAACCTTGGCGGAGGTTGAAGCTCGTCTGACCCAGGCAATGGATTTCAATGAGGCCGAGCTGAGGTCGCAAGCGCTTGCCCAGGCTGCTGATGACAGGAGGACGAGGCTGGACTCGCTTGGAGGGCGGCTCAGGTCTTACAATGTGCGCTTGTAGCTCCATGTACTTTATCCTTTTGGAATGAATGAAAATTTTTTCTTCTTTTGTCGAATCTCCAATCTTGTTCTTCTTTTTGAATTGCGATTCCAAATTGTATTGCAATTTCTTGAGAACATAGTTCTTGTTGGGTTGGATGATGATACTTGTCTATCTGTCAGTTCAGAGGTCGCGATGACATAACTGGTTGAGACGCCACCAAGCCCGAAACCGTCCTTGTCGGATCGAAAGATGAGACCTGTCTTTTGTAAATGTCAACAGGGCTCGGAATGAGACTTAGCTGTCTGCTGGTTCAGAGGTCGCAATGATAACCGATTGAGACGCCGTCAAGCTTTAGAATTTGGTGATACTCGTCTTTTGTAAATGTCAACGAGTATCGAGACTTGTCTTTTGTAAATGTCAACAGGGCTCGGAATTGAGACTTAGCTGTCTGCTGGTTCAGAGGTCGCAATGACATAACCGATTGAGACGCCGCCAAGCTTCAGAATTTGGTGATACTCGTCTTTTGTAAATGTCAACGAGTATCGAGACCTGTCTTTTGTAAATGTCAACAGGGCTCGGAATTGAGACTTAGCTGTCTGCTGGTTCAGAGGTCGCAATGACATGACGATTGAGACGCCACCAAGCTCAAGGTTGGTGATACTTGTCTTTTATAAATGTCAACAAGTATCGAGACCTGTCTTTTGTAAATGTTAACAGGGCTCGAAATTGAGACTTAGCTGTCTGCTGGTTCAGAGGTCGCAATGACATAACCGATTGAGACGCCACCAAGCTCAAGGTTGGTGATACTTTTCTTTTGTAAATGTCAACAAGTATCGAGACCTGTCTTTTGTAAATGTCAACAGGGCTCAGAATTGAGACTTAGCTGTTTGCTGGTTCAGAGGTCGCAATGACATAACTGATTGAGACGCTACCAAGCTCAAGGTTGGTAATACTTGTCTTTTGTAAATGTCAACAAGTATCGAGACCTGTCTTTTGTAAATGTCAACAGGCTCAAAATTGAGACTTAGCTGTCTGCTGGTTCAGAGGTTGCAATGACATAACCGATTGAGACACCGCCAAGCTTCAGAATTTGGTGATACTCGTCTTTTGTAAATGTCAACGAGTATCGAGACCTGTCTTTTGTAAATGTCAACAGGGCTCGGAATGAGACTCGTATTGAGACAATAAAAGTGCCCACTTAGCAAATCTTGAATTCAATGATCTTGGCTTCGTCATAAGAAGACGCAATGGGTTTACTCTGGAGATGACATGTATGGTCTGGCCGACCAAATAATGTCGTGTCTTCTGAACAGCGAAGACGAGAGCTAAACACTCTTTCTCGATAGGGTTGTAGCGAGATTCCGCTCCTATGAGAGTTCTGCTCAGATAATAAATGGCCTGCTCGTGGCCATTGTCGTCCTTTTGAGCGAGGAGGGCACCGAGGGAGTAGTCCAGAGCTTTTACATAAAGCAAAAATGGTTTCCCTGATGTAGGGGCCACCAAGACTGGAGGTTTTGTGAGGTACCTCTTGATGTCTTCATAAGCTTCCTGGCAAGCTTGATCCCATACGAAGGAAGCACCCTTTTTCATGAGTAGGGTGAACGGTTGACAGCGGCCTGAGAGATTTGCAATGAATCTTCAGATATAAGCCAGCCTGCCTTGCAAGCCTCTGAGCTCTTTGAGGTTCCTTGGTGGATGCATGCTCTGGATGGCTTTGACTTTGTCTGGGTCAAGATGAATCCCTTTTGATGTGACAATAAACCCAAGGAACTTGCCACTTGACACTCCCAAGAAGGATTTTGTCAGGTTCATTTCAGTTGACGAGCCCGCATTATGTCGAACATTGTTCTCAGGTCGCGAAGATGTTCATTCTTGTTGTGGCTTTTGACGGCAATGTCGTCGACATAGCACTCTACTGTTTTTCGGAGATGATCGCGGAAGATTGTACTCATTGCCCGCTGATAGGTTGCTCTGGCGTTCTTCAGTCCAAAGGGCATTACAGTGTAGCAGTATACCCCAATGGTGTTCGGAACGAAGTATGCTTCTCGTCGTCGGGATACATCTTAATCTGGTTGTACCCTGAAAAGCCGTCCATGAAAGACATTCTTTCGAACCCGCATGTGTTGTCGATCATGACGTCGGTGATGGGTAATGGGAATTCGTCTTTGGGACAGGCCGTATTGAGATCACGGTAGTCGATGCAGATCCGTATTTTCCTGTTCTTTTTGAGGACGGGGACGATGTTGGCTACCCAATCTGGATGTTGTTCCTCCCGGATGAAGCCACATGCAATGAGTTTGTGAACTTCGGCTTCAATAGCTTCCATAATGTTCGGGCGAAACTGACGTTGTTGCTGCTTGACTGGCTTGACGTCAGGCTTGACGTTTAGACGGTGCATAGCGACCTGCGGATCAAGTCCGGGCATATCTTCGTAGCTCCATGCGAAGACATCTATATACTCTTTTATGAGCATTATCAATTCTTACCTTTCTGTAAGTGATAGGCTTTCACTTATAAAGATGGGCTTAGGGTGGTCTTGACTTCCCAAGTTGACCTGCATCACCTTATCTTCAGTAGGTGGCTCGCGCAATTCGAATCGCTTTTCCCATTGAAGGTCTAATTGCTGGGCCCATGGTTCCTCGTCAGTGGCTTCTGCGGGCTCCAATTGACTGCTTGAGGTCATATTAGCAGTGAGGTTTTCGAACATTCCTCCTATACTGACATCTGAATCCCACTCGGAGGATGAGATTGAATGTGATGGAATTGGTTCATCGTCTTCGGCTTGAACCGTTCTGACGATGTGGGTGTAACGTATCCCAACTCCCTGCGTGTATTACCATAGTAATTTGCAGGCTTCCCTTTTGGGACAAAATTACGCATCAAGCTGCGCCTTCCTTTTCCAAAGTTCAGGCCCATTCCATGCTCCAAGTTATATCCCATTTTCTTCATAATATGACGCGCTGACTGTGCGTAATGAAAGAATTGTGGAGTGTCTGAGTCTGAACTTGAATCTGCGACCGTGGGTCCCCGTGGTTGGGTTCTACCGAAGATTATCGGTAACTGACCTTCTTTGGATGGCGGGATCACCAAGACGGCTCCTTCTGCGGATTCCATGGGTGTACTGGACGCACTTGGCTTATGTAAGGCATGTGTAGGGAGCTATCCGTAATGGATTCAAATAGCCCAAAAGTCGAGGGATAATCAAAAGAAATATTATCATTAATTACCCATTCACCTTCATCCTCTGAAGGAGTATTACATAAGGGATTATTGAGACATGCTATAATTGGTTCACCAATCAGAATGGCTGGCATGCCTGCTTCGGATTCTCAATCCGCCTCGTTGCCACTTTCATCATCATCCAGCAATGGTTCTTTGGGTGTTTCACCGGCCTCTTGATACAGGAGAGCGTCTGTGAAGTAATTTTCTACCCCTTTGAATGGTTGCTTTTCAGCAAAGACAGTTCGCACTGTCGCGTCATCTTCGACATATTTGAAGCATTGGTGCAGGGTGGAGGGAACGATCCAGTTGGCGTGGATCCATGGTCGTCCTAGCAGCAGGTTATATGACGTGTCAGCGTCAATGACATAGCATGTCACTTCTAACTTCAGGCTCCCGATTCTGCAACGGAGTCGGATTTTCCCAAGTGGGTGACTGCTCCCAGCGTTGAAACCGTATACTGTAGTAGTGGTTGCGGACAACCTGTACAGCGGTATGCCGAGGAAGTAAAGAAGCCTTTTGGGGATGATGCTGAGTGCGGACCCCGGATCGACTTGTATTCTTTCAATGCACGTTGAACCGATATATCCGGTGTAGTACAGAGGTCGATCGTGCTTGTTGTCTTTGAGAAGCATATCTTCCGCTGTGAATGTAATAGCGGGCACCTTTGATTGTGCATGATGACATTTTGAGCAAGGAGACTGAACGTCATCATTAGGGATTTCTGGCATGCATGTCAGAAAGGATTCTGAATTGGCTAGCGCCTTCCTGAGTGCTTCTCTTGTTTCTTTCGAGAGGCGAAGGAGCTCGTGTATAGTGATACGAGCTGGGATATTGGCCAGCTGAGCCAATATGTCAAACTGAAAGGGCGTATCAAACCCTTGGCCTGGTGGTTTCTTCAACACGTGGTCGAATCGTACCTCCTTAGGCCTCTCTTTTCCCTTGGTTGGGATTGGAGTGGATGCTGACATTGGTACCGACGTCATTTGTCGTTGTATCTCGTCAGTAGACTTTTCATACTGCCTCAAGTATGATTTTCTGGATCGGGTGCCCGTCTGTTGAGGCATATCGGCTTGCGCCGTGCAGGCAAGCTTTTCCCCTTCTGAATCGCTGAGGGAAGCTGATGTAAGATTACCATCGTCTGGCAGAACAGAGATGACATTGCAAGATTTGCCCTTTAAGTTGGGCTCCTTTGAATCTCGCTGTACTTCTTGGACGAGGTCCGGGTGTATCCACATGACTTCCCCTGTCTCCAATGTTTGGGGAACAAGACCCTTATTATCTTGAGCTGTGGCTGGAGGATGCTTGACTTCCAATCGTGGCGCAGCGACTGAATAAGTCCCGTCAGGAACTGTGACCTTTGGAGCTTTGCCGAACTCAAGAGTCACCATATTGGCCGTGACTTTCTTCTGTTCTTTCTTCAATGTCAGAACCAAGGCTTGAATTCTGTCTTTGAGGACATAGCACTTGTCAGTAGGATGGTGAATCATCCTATAGTAGAGGCAGTATTTGGGGTCTTTCGTGCGCCCTATCTCATTGGGACGCCGAGCATCTGGCAGTTTCATTTTGTTCCCTTTGTGGAGCAGATGGAATATCGTGACCACCTGATCGTCTTTGAAGGAGTACTACTTTGGAGGGAACTTAGGCTCCTGATTGTTGAAGCTGCTCTTCTTGGCCTTCGACTGCACATCTCCGGATAACTCCACAGACATAGTTTCTTTGCCATTAGCTTGAGAAGATTGCGGTAGGTCGCTACGCCCTTTGTTGTTCGTCCCCCACTTGCCTCTAGGGGCGGATGGTTCGAACTTTTTAGCCTACTTCTCGGCTATCTCTGCTTGTTCGACCAATTCCTTCCAAGTGTGGGCTTTGACAGCCCCCATGCGAACTTCCACTTCGTCTAGGAAGTTGTGTCTGCATGTCTGTAAGAGCATGGGTAATGGCATCCCTGCTGGGCACATCAAGGATAAATTTCTGAACCGTTCAATGTAGTCATGGACAGATTCGCCCTTCCTCTGCACAGTGGAGAGGAGCTTGTCCATGGTCACTTCGGTATCGTCCTCATAGAAACGAGAAAGGAACCGAGTTTCCAGGTCGATCCAAGAGTTGATAGAGCCTGGGGGAAGACTTCGGAACCAGTCAAATGCCACCCCCTTTAAGGTGCCTATGAATAGCCTAGCCATGATGGCGTCATTGCTTATAACATTACCAGTCTGAGACCGAAAATAATAGATGTGCAGATTTGGCGAGCTCTTTCCGTCATAGGTATGTAACGTTGGTGGTTTGAACTTCGGTGGATATGGCACCGAATCCCACTCCAGCGGATAAGGACGGACTGCCCCTACCTTCTTTAATTCATCCCTCTGAGCTAGGGATGCGATTTGAGCCTGGAGGCCCTTAAGGACTTTGGAGTCTAAGGAAGAACCCTCCTTGGATTTCTCCGGCTTTGGTTGCTCATTGCTGAAGTGTTCCTCCTCATCGTGATTGCTCCCGGCATCATTGTTATTCCGGTTACTGAGGAGTTGAGCGAGCATCTGTTGAATGTTGTCCAGAGCCTCTTGCTGGGTTCTGGAGGTTTGCTCCTGAGCTTCCAAACGTCGACGAAGGTCGTTGTTAGCATTATCAGCCATATTGACTGATGCTTTGTCTGTTCGCACCGAGCTAACTGTCGCCGAAGAGGCGTACCCACTATCTTCATCTTCTTCATCCGATGATTGGAGTGATCTCCTGAGCTGTGACGAGGCTAGGGCCGTCGAGGAAGAAAGCTGCTCGTAACTGTAGGGTATTGCCACCCTGGATCTGGTGTTTCGGAAGACACCTTCGTCATGCACCAAGACTTCGCCTAAGCCTGGGCTATAATCTGGATCTGGGAAGCTGTAGGGGGTGTCGTCAGCTGTTTGTCTTCCCCTGCGCAGTCTCGTCCTCTCCCAGTCATGCTGACGAATGCGGAGGCTGGATCTCGTGAGGTGCTCCTTTTGCGGTGTTTCCTCGGGGCCTGTACCGATAGCCGATCAAAAACTGACCGTCGTCTTGGAGGCGTGGCGGGGATTGGTCCCAGCCGGCAATGGACCGAGTGGAGTGTCACCAGCTGACATCCTACTTGTTGACAACAGGGGGAAGAGGTTTGTCTATCCGTCAACAATTTCCTCAAATCAGACCCGGTTGGGTCTCTGCAATCGAGCGCAAAGGCTCTTTTGGATCGCACATAGGACGATGTCCTGCTTCTTTTATCCCTGCAGATGGGATTAGCACCGAATAGTGCTTTGGTTCTAGCTTCGCCATAAAGCGCGAGCTTAGCGCTTGACGAACCGGAGGGCGGAGCATGCTGTGGTGTTTTACCCGCTATGCTGCTGCAAAGAGGATGGACCTGGTGAGTACGCTGTGGTACAGTAGCTTTGTTCATATGAACGAGGCTGACGCAAGGCGTTGCTGCTCTTGAATTGGGCAATGGTATGATTGTCGTCTTGACTTTATGATTAGAGCAGACAGGCATCTTGCCTTCTTCTTCGCGAGAGAAGCGCGGTTTAGGCGTAGCTACGCCTGAAGCTTCGGTTGGAGACTTCTGTTTAGGCTTCCATACCCGCCTTGGCAGAGGAGACTTAGGTTCGCAAGGAACCTGAGTGGCCACACGCGAGGCTGAGGGGTGTTGGCAGAATTCTGCTTCCGGTTTTTGCTTTGAAACCTTGATCGTGGAAACCTTCCTATGCTTCCGTGCTCGAAGCATTGGGCCACCCCCAGAGAGGACTTCTTCAAATCTTCCTTGATCGAACTGAACCACCAAGTTCTCACAAGCAAAGGAATCAGACTGCGGTCGTGCTTCCTTGTTGCGCCAAATAACCGCAGTAGGTTCGCAGAGAACTTTTTCAGTCTCCGCAGAGACTTTCCTTGAAGATTTAGCCAGAGAAGCTCTGGCTGCACCGGTTTTTCTGAATTCAGAGTTAGACCCGAAGGTCTGTTCGTCGCATTGCGACACTTGATTCTTGGCAGTGGAGAATTTCTTCCCCAGCGGAGTCGCCATCTTGTTTTCCATTATATTCGCAAAGGGGGAAAACTTACAATAAAAGGGTTGAGGAGCTAAATTACAAGTATTCTTAAAAAGATTACAAGTAGATCTCCTCAGAGATTCTGGAGAAGTGTGCCGATAGGAGTCTGGTCAGCGCACGACCACTTTGTCCCTTTGACGATGCGAGCGATGAGATCCCTTCTCTCCTGGTTCGGGGAATCAGAGAACAGAAGGTTGGTAGAACCCTCTTGCTGCTTCTCAAAATCGCCTTCAATTAGGAATTCCTTCTCGCCTGGTTCCGCAAATTCCTTGAGAAGAAGGACGATGTTAGGGTATCAACACCCTGGATAGAGAAAGCAATTCTCTAAAAGTCTCTGAATTCAAGAGCGCACGATGCGTCGTGAAGAAGTCTGTGCTTGTGGAGCTCTTCCGCGCATCGTCCTCTCCTTGTGCCCCTGGTGGGCTATTTATAGGGAGAGCAAGGGTATAATCGTCCCTTGAAAATATGGAAACAGATTGAATCGAATCTGTTTGAATCCGGAAAGTAGCCTTGCTCAAGGCTAAGATCAGCTTCTCGAAGCTAGAATTAGCAGGTTGGTTGACCTTCTTGATCCTTTCCATATCGTTGGAGGATTTCCCCTGATCTTCTTACTCGTTTTAGGAGAGTCAAGAGATTGTGGCAATCAACTGCCAAATTTGATCTCCGATTTGATCTTAATTGGATTTGATCTGATTGGATCCGATCTCATCCGGAGATTTGATTGGTCAAAGGTTGACCATAGCAGACCAATAGCGGAGCTGTCCGCATTGAGCTCGTAGCGGAGCTAGAAGCAGCTTCTAGCGAAGTCCGAAAGAAACCCTTTGGCGGAGCTGGAAGTCCTCTGTGGCGAAGTTTGCGAGTTAGCTTCTTGGCGAGTGATTAGTCTACAAATTCTGCATTATTATATCGCATTTCTCACAGTTTTTATGAATAAATAGTCGTCTAAATCGTGTTTTGGTCTTAATTGCAGGTAAATCCAAAGTCCAAGGGCAAAGATGGAATAAGAGGCTAATTCAGCTCAATTTATGCTAATTAATCCCGCAATTACTTAGAGGCCAAGCAAAGGATTTTCTAGAACATGCATTGTACCTAGACTCCTGAGCTGTCAGACGAATATTCGGGCGAAAGTACCAGAAAAGGGGTATATCTGAAAGCCGCTAGAAGTCAGACGAAGCTCCAGAAGAAATCCAGAGAATTAATTCTCTGGAATTGCCGCAATCCTTGGCAAAGGCGCGGCAATCTTGAAGAGCCATGCGTCGATTTTCGACGCGTGGCTCCGTCTCGTCTTCTGGATCCTTCTGAGCCCTATAAATAGCCCTGCAGAGAGCCAAACTGAAAGCAGTCTTCGTTTTTAGGAGCAGATTTCATTTTTTTAGGAGTAGATCTAGATTTTAGTGTAGGTGAGTGTTCTTCATTTCTTGTATTTTCATTTCTTTTTCTTAGATCATTGTAGTAGGGCTGAGTGATTTCTAGAGAGAGATAAGTGAGGGATTGATGTAATAGAGAGTGACACTCTATGTAAAGGTACCTCCTTTCTCTTCCATTGTAATCTCCTTCACCTTCTACATGATTTCTAGCTAGTTTTTCTTTTCATGGCAATCTAACTACTAACCACTAACCATCTAACCACTTACTTGATAATCCACATGAATCGGGTTGCCTCTACAAGGCCTTGTTCTTGCAAGAGCCATTGATGGCCAAAGATGATGGGTTTTAACAATCTAACTTGCTAACTTGCTAACCAAGCTAACTCTCTTTTATTTTCATGCTCTTTTATTTCATGCTAGTAGTGTAATGAGTGATGCTTGTGATAGCTTGTTCTTGTTGCAATATTTTGAATGTAAAGAACCATCCATGAGCCATGCTTTGTATTGTTTCTTGTATCCAAGGATTGTGATGGCCGAGGATCCAAATGTGAGGCAACTATCTCGAAGAGGTTAGTATGGTTAGTGGAGTACTTAGTAGTTAGTAGCCATGAGTTTTCTTTTACCTTTGTTTTAGAAATCGTTTTCCAAATTCTTTTCTCATTTTTCTATCGGTGTTTTCATCGCCTTCTTAGTTTACCTTGTTCCATCTTCTTCACTTCTCTTTTACTTTTTACATCGCCGTTTTCATCGCTCTCCTCACCTACCACATTCTGGATTTTCTTTTCTTTTCTTTTTCATTCTCTTTTTCATTCTTTCAACAAAGAAGAATTGTTAACATCTGACGTGACTAGAGACTGTTAATGCTTCTATCGCCTCCCTTTCCTGTGGATACGACCCGTTGAGCCAATGCTATAACGAAGTATCGAGGGTAAATTAAGCACATTTGAGTTTTTCATTGATTTCATATAATACCCATTTTGAGTGCTAGTTTCCCCACCGATCAATTTTTGGCGCCGTTGCCGGGGAAGGGAATGGTTTTGATGTCACGTTTTTGTTAACATTTGTCTTCTCTGTTTTGGTGTGCAGGGCAATATTTTCAGGTGCTTAACATTGCAGTACATAAACTATTTTTGCCTCTCCCTGCTCTAGAAAGCAGGGCCCCAGATTTGGAAGGAAAGCCGCGAAACCGCGACTTTTGCCACGCCACCCCGCCCATTGTGCAATAATTCTGTATATTGTTTGTTCTGGGATGTGTATCTTGTAATAGCTAGTGATTTGTGCTGCTATCTTTCTGTTTTGCTTGCCTACACACCACAAAAAAATAAAAGAACTAAAATATGGTATTTGGACGCTTTTAAAACGGTTTAGACATTTGCATTTAGGCACGTGTCAATTCAATTCCAAAATACTGTATTTTGTTCTGTTGTTGTGATCTGGATGGAGATGTACATATGGCATTGCATATAGCATAGGACAAACACGTGGGTGATTTATCGCTTTGTGTTATATTCTTGTCTATATTGCACACTTGCACAAATTGAATTTAAGGGCAAAACCCAAACAAGATAAGGTGGGATTTAATCACTCTTCCTTAGCCCAAAAACTATCTCCCCACTCACACAACCCAAGCCCTAATAAAATTTGAATAGACGTTGGCCCCTAGGGACATTTCATCTAGGTCTAGGTCAACCCTCTTATTGGCTTGGTTTTGATTTTTCTTTTCTTTTTGTTTGTTGTTTGATTTTTTTCTTTTTGTTTGCGATTGTTTGTGAAATGGCATTCAACAAAAATAATTCTTTCAATCCGAACATGAATCCATATTTCACACCGACTCCATTCTATTCGGATAATTCCAACCCGACGTTTTACAATTGCACCAATCAAATACACCGGGTTGGCCTTATCCGAATCAATACAACCCATACCCACATTCTTATGACTATAATTTCCAAAATAATTTCAACTCGTCACAGAGTCATTGGGGATTCAAGTCCCCTGAGTTAAATTTTCAACCTCCTTGTCCCCCATGTCCACCTTGTCCATCATATTCACCTTGTCCACAATATTCATTCCCCGAATGTGATTCCTATACTCCTCTTTCTGAACCACCAATTGAAGAAAAATCTGAGTTACTAAAGAGTTTAGAAGCCAATCTACAAAGGGCCGAGCAACAACTTCAAGAAACATTGGCCTCTCCAATTCCACCGTATTTTCAAGAGTCTTACTCAGTTCCATCTCCTCATAATGAACAACCATTTGCCTTGGAAATGAGTAATGAACTTTTATGTGAGTCCAAACAACAATCACAAAATCTGATGGACTCACAATTTCACCACCAATTCCAAAACAACACTGCATCTTTTCAACAAAATGATGAACCAATGAATTATAAAAAGATGCTTGAAATTATGACTCAGGCTCAAAATGCTCGTAACCGTGACATAGATTTGATGATCCAAACTCTTCATTCTCATCCTATTTCTAATGTCACTAACCATTCTGTCAGAGCCAAAGAGTCATGTTATTTTGGAAATCAAGATTCAATTTCAGCACACCCACCTGAACTTGTCCAAACTTCAAATCCCATTGACATTTTGGCAAGTTATCCTTTTCCTGAAATTGAACTTGAGCATGAATATGATCCTGAACTTCCACTTAATGATTCGATTCTACTTCCTGATTCAATTATGACTCCGTTATCTTCACCTGATTTCAATCCTTTTCCCGAGTCAATATTGGATCCTGTGCCAGTTCATTGTGAAATTGAATCACCAATATCTTATGATGATCATATTGAACTTGACCAATTTCATACTTTTGAAAGTCCATTTGATAAATTGGTAAGTTCTCATTTTTGTGGAATTGAACTCAATGAGGAATGTGACTTTGACCCTCAAATTTGTGATTCAGTTCAAATTCCTGAATCATTATTGACTCCTATTTTGTTACCCAATTTGAGCAACATCTTAGAGTCAGTTTTGATTCCCATACCTGTCATTCCTGAACTTGAATCACCACTCTTAGAAAGTCACATTCCATCATGGGGAAATAATGGTGGACTTGAGCTTCATTTTCTTGATTTGGACCCACTTCCTGAACCGATTTCAACTCCTGAACCTTTACTTGATTTAAGTCTTTTTTCTGAGTTGATATTAGTTCCTGTGCTTCCTGAGTCCAAATCAATCATTCCATTCTGGGACAAGGGCTTTGAAAAATTTGACTCCGAAATTATTTTGCAAATTTGGAAATTAGATGGGGTAACATTTTTAATAAAAATCACACATGCATACATCTTTCTAGTGGGTTGTATCATGGAGGTCTCTGGTGGGTTCCTCCGGACTCCACGTAAGAATGATTGGACCGCCTTTCGTGGACCAATCAGGCCGCCACCGGAACCACCACCTTGAGGTAATTTATTTTTCCTTCCCTCTCTATTTGTTTCATGCATACATACATCACGATGCATTGAGGACAATGCATGAGATAAGTGTGGGGGAGGGTTTACTAACATAGAGTTTTTAGATTTTCTTTCTTTTACACTTCTTTTAGGATACTTTTAGAAATCTTCTCTTTTGTATAGAATTTTCTCTTTCTTTAAAAACTTTTTGAAAAAAGAGACAAAGTTTTAATCTATTTTTAAGAAAATTAAGATGATCTTAGAAATTAAGAAAGCCTTAATTATGACATCTTAAACCTAGTTGAAATAATGGATCTTGTTTAAAATTATAGGTTAAGTATAAAAGATTGGGGAGATATTTTTATCTTGAATTTTTTGCCTTAGATAGTATGCACTTCACACTTACACAATTTTTGGGATGGAAACAAAGACCTAAAATGCCATAAAGTAAAAAAAAAATTTAAATAAATAAAACATCACTTATTAAGCTGGATAATTATGCCTCAAGAAGCATGATTATTCACGCCTAACGGTGGTAAAGGAAATAAATAATCCCCTTTAGTTTTGTGGCCTTTTTTACTCGAGTCCTTAAACCCGAGGGATGTTTTCTCATCTGGTGCCCTTGGACCATCTGGTTTGGGAGTCATCGGTTATAGGCTCGCTACATGGGTAAACTAGAAAGCCTAAACTAAGGGAAGAAAAAAAAAAAAAAAATAAATAAATGGCTTGATGGTTAGAGTTGAAATCCCAGAAATCTTCACTATCACAAAGTGCATATTATCTAGGTATTACGAAAGATAAAATATTCAATCCAATTTTGAATTCTTACCTTAATTGAAGATAAGATCTTGCATAGAGACTAAGTTTAAGGAAGATTGATTTGTGGTGGACTTATGACCTTAGATCACTTATATTTTTGCAAAAATATTTCGTAAACTTGTCTCTCTTTCAAAATGCGTTTTCAAAATACTAACATTTGTCTTCTTTCTTTATGGATTTTGTGGGTGCAATCCGCTGAAAACACTCAGGAGACAACACTCCTCCTCTAGGGTAACCTAGAGGTTTAACAGCTTGTTGCACACCTCAGTGCAATCGCGTCACCTGCGAAAGTGGTGTAATAATCCTTGTAGTATAGTTTTCTTTTCTTGTTTTGCTCGGGACGCGCAAAAGAATAAGTGTGGGGGTGTGATTAGTCTACAAATTCTGCATTATTATATTGCATTTCTCACAGTTTTTATGAATAAATAGTCGTCTAAATCGTGTTTTGGTCTTAATTGCAGGTAAATCTAAAGTCCAAGGGCAAAGATGGAATAAGAGGCTAATTCAGCTCAATTTATGCTAATTAATCCCGTAATTACTTGGAGGCCAAGCAAAGGATTTTCTAGAACATGCATTGTACCTAGACTCCTGAGCTGTCAGACGAATATTCGGGTGAAAGTACCAGAAAAGGGGTATATCTGGAAGCCGCTAGAAGTCAGACGAAGCTCCAGAAGAAATCCAGAGAATTAATTCTCTGGAATTGCCGCAATCCTTGGCAAAGGCGCGGCAATCTTGAAGAGCCACGCGTCGATTTTCGACGCGTGGCTCCGTCTCGTCTTCTGGATCCTTCTGAGCTCTATAAATAGCCCTGCAGAGAGCCAAACTGAAAGCAGTCTTCGTTTTTAGGAGCAGATTTCATTTTTTTAGGAGTAGATCTAGATTTTAGTGTAGGTGAGTGTTCTTCATTTCTTGTATTTTCATTTCTTTTTCTTAGATCATTGTAGTAGGGCTGAGTGATTTCTAGAGAGAGATAAGTGAGGGATTGATGTAATAGAGAGTGACACTCTATGTAAAGGTACCTCCTTTCTCTTTCATTGTAATCTCCTTCACCTTCTACATGATTTCTAGCTAGTTTTTCTTTTCATGGCAATCTAACTACTAACCGCTAACCATCTAACCACTTACTTGATAATCCACATGAATCGGGTTGCCTCTACAAGGCCTTGTTCTTGCAAGAGCCATTGATGGCCAAAGATGATGGGTTCTAACAATCTAACTTGCTAACTTGCTAACTTGCTAACCAAGCTAACTCTCTTTTATTTTCATGCTCTTTTATTTCATGCTAGTAGTGTAATGAGTGATGCTTGTGATAGCTTGTTCTTGTTGCAATATTTTGAATGTAAAGAACCATCCATGAGCCATGCTTTGTATTGTTTCTTGTATCCAAGGATTGTGATGGCCGAGGATCCAAATGTGAGGCAACTATCTCGAAGAGGTTAGTATGGTTAGTGGAGTACTTAGTAGTTAGTAGCCATGAGTTTTCTTTTACCTTTGTTTTAGAAATCGTTTTCCAAATTCTTTTCTCATTTTTCTATCGGTGTTTTCATCGCCTTCTTAGTTTACCTTGTTCCATCTTCTTCACTTCTCTTTTGCTTTTACATCGCCGTTTTCATCGCTCTCCTCACCTACCACATTCTGGATTTTCTTTTCTTTTCTTTTTCATTCTCTTTTTCATTCTTTCAACAAAGAAGAATTGTTAACATCTGACGTGACTAGAGACTGTTAATGCTTCTATCGCCTCCCTTCCCTGTGGATACGACCCGTTGAGCCAATGCTATAACGGAAGTATCGAGGGTAAATTAAGCACATTTGAGTTTTTCATTGATTTCATATAATACCCATTTTGAGTGCTAGTTTCCCCACCGATCAGCGAGGCTTCAAATGGTTTCAAGGCGAAGTTGGGTGATATTAGCCTCTCAAGCGAGGCTATCCCTTTGGGCTCATGCGATCCTAAGTGTTAGCACCTTAGAGCTGCTGAGGTCTGTTTAGAAACAATCCGGGTTCACTGTCTGCTTGCTGGATCAGTGGAGTCCAAGTTGCTTCCCTGTCCCTCGGAGATGGGTGAAAACTGGTCTTCAGCTCGTCTGTCACTTGTCTTTTGTAAATGTCAACAAGTTTAGACATTGTTCGGACCAATAAGAATCTTGTCTTTTTTAAGTGTCAACAGCCACTCCAACCAACCATGACGAGGAAGACTCATTGGAAGACTACGATGAGGACTTTGCCATGCTCATCCAGAAGGTGGGCAAAATGTTCTACAAGAAAGGGAGGCAAAGCAACTTCCAAAGGGGAAACCTCAAGGAAGATTCGAAAGGAAAAGAGAGGAGCCGGGTCCTTGCTTCCATTGCAAGAAGATCGGACATCTCATCGCCGATTGCCCCGCTCTCCAAGCTACCACCTCCAAGAACGGCCCAAAGAAGAAGAAGGCTATGGTGGCCATGTGGACGACATGGAGTCGGAATCCGTAGAGGAGAACGACGCCGCTCACATGTGCTTCATGGCACATGGAGATGATGCATCTAAGGTAAATCTCGACAACTCCATACATGATGATGAATTGACTATGAATGAGTTAGCCCAATTTTTTGGAGAATTACAACATAGATATGAGATTTCTCAATCTCATAATAAGAAATTAAAAAGAGAAAATGACTCTTTAAAGATAAAATTATTATTATTGAAAAGGAGAAACATGATTTGTCTAGTGCTTTTAAGAAAATAAGATTGATTTTGAAAACTAGGGAAAACCCCTTTGTATCTTGTAATAAAAATGATTTTGTTGAAATTCAAAAACGGGTTGATGTTTTAGATTCAACTCTTAAAAAATATGCTTTTGACTTAAATAGATTTGCATCTAGGTTTCCCAAAGGAGTAACCCAAGGGAAACACACTCACCATAAACATGCACGAAAACATGCACACTCACACAAGCATGCATTCATGTATGGTAGTGATAAAATTTATGTTTGCACTCATTGTGGCCGCAAAGGCCATTTAGAAAAATTTTGCTATGCTAAACTTAACATGAATAATAAATATGTTTGGGTTCGCCCCGGTACTAATCCTAAAGGACCCAAAAAGATTTGGGTACCAAAAGACACACCCAATCTAGTTGATACAGGTGGGTCTTCATCCTCCAAGACTTAGGGGGAGGCGGTGCCCGGGTGGTGGATGCATCAAAGCTCAAAGATCACATCGCGCTTGCATCACTATCATGGAGGCACCTATTTTGGAGATTGCCCTCGTTTGGTAAATTCTCCATTTAAAAGTTTTATTGTGTTTATTATACAAATGCATAGGATTGTTAGTTTACCTTTGTGCTACATTGACATGTGTTAGTGTAAACTTACATTTCCATCATGCTTGTGTATATGCCTTGTTCAAATGCTTGATATCTTGTATTTATGTCATATATTTTTTGTTGTTGTGTCCACATCTTCAGTTTTTGATACATATTTTTTTTAAAAAAACTAAAATAAATATTTAATATTCATATTTAAAGCAAATACATTAGAGATGACAATTGCGCACCTCAACTCATATTTAGAGGAATCTCGAGGATGAAGTTCAGAACCCTTCACCGGGTATTCGGCTTCAACATCTCTAATCCTTTGCTTTTATATGAAAAATTAAAATTAAAATGTCTTGTGTAAACTTTGTTGATATGATAACTTATGAAGTGTTTAAAACATTTTTTTTAATTTGGAATGTTGAAAATATCCTGCTTATTATTTTAGACACCTTTTTAAAAATTTTTAGGGTCTTTTTGCTGCTGACAGGTTTTGGGCAAGACCGGTCGACCGGATCTGAGTTCCGGCCGACCGACCTTGCCTGGAAGAATAGTTTTCATTCTTCTCTGTAGCCGGCCGACCGCTGCGGTCAACCGCTATGTCTGTCAGAGCTGTCGGGATTTTTCGGTCGACCGGACCGGTCGACCGTGCGTCGAGAATCTGCCACATACCCACTTTATTTAAAGCCCTTTTTTCTCTATCTCTCTCTCTCTCTCTCATTTCTCACCGGCGATCCCTCTTTCCCTTTCTTTAAAAATCCTATTTTCTTCATCTCTCTCAACTCCACCTCAAATCCGAACTTCTTTCTCTCAATTCTTCGCTGGATCATCACTTTCAGGCCCGTTCTACGTTCGAACTCAGGGAATTTCTGATTTTGGTTCTTGATCTCTTCCATTAAGGTAAAAATCCAAATTTTCCTTTAGATCTTGTTCCTTTTCTCATTGTTCTCTTTAGTTTTGTCAAGATCTTTTGTTTCCTTAGTTTAGATCAAGCCCCACCTTTATTTGTAACCTAGATCTTCATTATAACCTAAAATTTCATCATGTCCAAAAGATCTAGAACTGAGAAGGGCAAATCTGTAGTCCCTTCATTCTCTTCCACTAGGCCTAAACGCCCATTTGTTAACGATCTTGCTGAAAATAGGTATATCCTCCTGTCGAAGAGAACTATCATCTCTGGGAGATGTGTAGTCTTCCAAGACTTTGTGCACCTCAATATCCCACTTCATGACTATTAGAGAACTGGTTTATACCTCTCTCATACCTTACTTCTATACAAATCTTGCTTTCAAGGGAAATTGGGTTAGGTCCAGAGTTCTAGGGAGAGACATTGATATCCCTCTAGAACAATTTGCTGATTTGTTGCATCTCTCCTGTGGAGGAGTTGATGTATACTCTTTGGACCTACATGATTTTGTCTATCCGGCCGGTGAGTCTGCGCTCACCGCGTCAACTTTGATCACGGGGATGACAACCCGGTTTAGTAAGGAATGAGGAGGTGAACAAGTTCACTTTCACCGCCCAAGTCCTTGCCAAATTTGTCTTCTACAATATTTTGCCCAAGTCAGGGGAATACAGTCATGCTAGGGGTCCTATGCCTTTGATAGTCTATTGCCTTCTGAAAGGCATTAAGATTAATTTCCCCCGCTTCATTATTTCACACATGACTTCTGATCACGTCCGTGTCCCCACAAGGCACTTGCCTTATGGGATGCTCATTTCGTATCTCCTGAAACAACTGGGTCTCAATCTATCCTCTGAGTCTCCCATAAACCATCTGTAAACCTAGACAGCACCCTTTTGAAGAGGATGCAAGCCAGGAGCGTCTTCCCACTCCTGAGCAGCCTCCTATTCCTCCTGTTCATGTTCCAGGATCATCATCTGCCCCATGTCTTCTTCTTCTGCCCAGGGACTTCCTCTGCTCCCGGCCATCCATATCTTCAGATCTTCAGGCCCTTATTTCGTTTGAGCTTCGTACTCAGATTCAGGAGCATCAGTCTTGGGTCGAGCAGCGACTGACCCAGATTTATGCGGCGGATGCAGCACATCGCGCGGAGATGGACTCGCGTTTTCAGGGACTTCGCAATGACATGTCCTATTTTGTGGATTCCATGCGATATGTGGATTCGCAATTTAGTGCACTCTTTGAGAAGTTCAACATGTTTGGTCCAGACCCCACGCCTCTTGCCCGACCGCTTCCTTCCTCCGGCCCTCCATTTCCTGTCAGGGCTCCTTCTACTTCTTCAGCACCACAGCTAGGTGTTGCTGGTATTGATCCAGAGGAGGAGGCTTCTGATGATGATGAGGATAATGATGGTGATGAGCAGATGGCTGAAGGAGATGCTGAGGAAAGCTCGTCTGAGGAGGACGATGATGAGGACGACGATGATGAGGAGTGACTTCCCCTTTTGATGATGTCAAAAGGGGGAGAGATATTCTGGAGAGACTTCATTTCTTGGGCTTATATTTTGTATTTTGTGTTGGACATCTTATTGGTATTTTTAGTCTTATGGACATATATTTGATGTTTGTGTGTGGACATGTGTCTTTCTTTACTTTTATCTATGTATGACATGTGTTATCTTTTATGGCATGAGTTATTTCTGGCATGGACATGTGTATTGTGGTTTATCATTTTGCGCCATTTATCTATGCATGAGTATATTTTTATGATATGCATGTGTTGAGGGGGAGCTTCACTTGAAGTCTCCACCCAAATATTTGTAATAACTATATATGTTTTGTCATCATAAAAAGAAAGAGATTGTTGGCCCAAAGGCCATTAGCCCGATATTTTGATGATAACAAACCATATTTAGTTATGTGTTTAACAATCTTGTTTAAAAAAATTTCAGGTTTAAAACAAGTTGATTTGACGGCTCCACAATCAAGACTCACAAGTTTGGACGCCGCTAAAAGATTTGCATTCCCAAGCCAAGCACGGTAGAAAAGCTTCGGGATCAAGACATTGAAGAAAAGTTCAAGATTTGTATTTTACTTTTCTTTTTAGAGATTTATGTCAAAACCTAGATGATAGAGGTAGATTATTTGGGATTGTCACTCACACACACTTAGTTTGCTTCATGGCTTCAAACTTAGTTTTAGAACATGGCTTCAAGAATTTTTATTTCTAACTTAGTTTTAGAAATACCATGTTTTTGGAAAACCAGTTTTAGAAAAACAAGTTTTATTCAAAGGATTTTTTTATTTATCAAAATGATCTAACATGTTTGAGTATTGATCTATGATCATGCTCTTAGCTTTATTAGGTCTAAAACTTTATTTTTAAAGTCCTTAAACCAATAAGATCAAAACCAAAATTTCCCTCCCAGTTTTCTGCAGACTCTGTTAAACAGATCTGACAGAGGCCTGTCGACCGACCCAGTCGACCGACGTGCACGGCTGTGCATGTGTGCACGTCGGCCGACCCGCTCGGGTCGACCGGTCACTTGTCAGTGCTCTCTGTTTATTTCGGTCGACCGGGCGGCCGACCGTTTTCCCCCAACGGTCAAAAATATGACCGTTGTCGGTCGACCGACCTGGTCGACCGGTAGTTGTCAGAAAGTCTGACAGACTCCAACAGCTCTATTTTCTGACAGATTTTTTGTTGGGATCTCACCCAAACGAATCCTTTAAACTGTGTAGTTGGTTTTTCATCCACTATAAATAGTGGGTCATTTCAACATGATAAGACAACAATTTTTACAAGATTTACATCTAAAATTCCAAGTTTTCAAAAGCATCTTAGAAAAGATTTTCAAAGCCAAAATTTCCAAACACCTACTTGAAGCAAATCCCTCTACTTCACTCTAGTCATTTGCACTTCACAATCCCAAGTACTATCTCTACATATTGGTTATAGGATTGTGCTAAGTGAGCGTTTTGTGATCAAGTGTGATCAATTTCTTCTTGAGCGAAGTTGTAGAGGCATCGGCCTTAAGCGAGCTAGTGTGCTCCAAGTGGTGTTGCGGCATCACGAGAGATAGGACTTGTGTGTCCTTGTATTGGAGATCCAATGGGATCAACAATAGTGAAAATCCTTCAAATGTGAAGGCGGGGACGTAGAGCGTGGCTAGAACCTCGGAAACATATCCTCGTGTTTGCGTTTGCTCAAATTTCTTTAAACTCAATCTCTTTATTACTTGCTTTACTTATTGCTTTATATCTTGCAAGCATTTTAATTTGAGCTTATTGTTTTAAGTAGATTTAAATTCCGCATTATTGCCATATTTCATATAGCCATCACCTATTCACCCCCCCTCTAGGTGATTTCATATATATATATATATATATATATATATATATATATATATATATATATATATATATATATATATATATATATAAGTTCATTTTGATAAAGGGTTTTTCTAGAAATTTGGTCCTAGATACATCGAGAGAGATAAGGTTAAGCTCAAAGAGGAACTTACCGATAGTGGAAAAACCCAACCTTCTTGATTGGCAAACTATTCCCATAAAAAAAAGTTCAATGTGGTAAAACATGCTATTTGTGCGGATCATCTACCCTAATATATTATTTCCTATTTGTAGCATATGTGCTACTACCCCTTCTTATGATGATGATGCACTTATGATACAAATGGCTAGGTTAAGTTTTAACTCATAATAAGTTCGACGAATGAATTGTGGAGGGTATAATATCCAGCTGTAGTACCTTTGGAGGACTTACCAATGTGAGATGAACCGTGTGGGCCATGGTTGAGGGCTGTTCCCTAGAAACTGTCATGAATCAAAGCTGAAATGAACGATGCTAAGTTTAACACCACACCTCTAGTGTCCAAGTCATTGCTAAGTTTAACAATACACTTAAGGCCATGACTTTCCCTCGGACTTCCTTGTCAAAGTCGAGATGACCAATGCCAAGTTTAAAATTATACCTCTAGCATTACCCTCGCTGCCAAGTTAAACATTATACCTATGACAGTGATACTTTCAGCTTTCCCAAATCAAGCTGAAATATTTTTGAGTCAAGTTCAATATTACACCTCTGACTTACACCCTTGTCAAGTTAACATCACACTTCTGACAAGGTTTGATTCAACCCGTTAAGTTAATATCACACCTAACGGTAAAGATTTTCCTAGATCCCCCGCGAATCTAATCTCACTTGTTATTCTCGTCAACAGAATAACAAGTCCACCTAAAAACATTATTAGGTTAATATTACACCGTTAACAGTGTTTTCATTAAATCCCCAGCTGGTCTTAGTCAAGTTAATCCTAAACCTCTGATAAAAACTCATCCTCCCTGGGGTACAAATTCCAGTTGTCATTCTCATTTATAGATTGGCAGGGCCACAAGAATTATCTTACTTCTGTCAAGTTAATATCACACCTCTGACAGCATTGTTAAAGTTCCTGAAATAGGATTTTTTCTACAAACTTTGACTCGTTAAGATTATTACCATATTTTTA
Source organism: Agave tequilana (assembly GCA_038442645.1). Taxonomy (NCBI): domain Eukaryota; kingdom Viridiplantae; phylum Streptophyta; class Magnoliopsida; order Asparagales; family Asparagaceae; genus Agave; species Agave tequilana. The sequence goes on along the minus strand of JAVJIF010006704.1, from coordinate 207,808 downwards.
GCAAGTCAAAGATCCTTTACTTCTATTCGTCCGACTTTCAATGCAAAAAGGGAGTTCAAGATAATAGAAGGACAAAAAAAAGGTGTCGCTTTTATTTATATCCAGACATATGAAAGTGAGACAAGACGCTCTCTTATACAATAAGATTGAGTGTTACAATAAAGGAGTACAAAGAAGCCCCTCTCTCTCTCAGTAAAATGCTGCACTCACTCCTTGAAGCATACTCACCACTCCAAGTACAAGATGTTTGGAAGGGCGCCAAAGAAGGGCTGAGCACTGTGGTGACGATCGGAAGCTAATTACATCATGATGCATGACGTAAACATCGAAGGAGTCCATTGTTGACCAAGAACAATGGCATTTCTTAAGGTCGAAATGCAACAGAACCCTCTGATTCCGCCTGACCAACTGGTGTGGGGCATGATCCTTCGTTGATGAACATCTCTACCACCAGAAAGTCATCTAATGAATATGGACTTTTCGTCGATGTCACTTCTTGGGTAAGATTGGTGAAGGGAGGATTCGAGACCTTACAGGTGACGTCCTCTTTCCAGTGACCTGCAAGAGAACCATACCCACCACCATATCCACCGCCATACCCACTGTGACCATGGCGAACCTGGAAGCATGACTAGTGCATCGTGTCCAGTAAGGTCTCGACGGATGTCATCACCTGCGCGAATCCTCATCTCCCGTAATTAGGAGCCATGACTTCTCCTCCAATGGTCGACCGTTAAACAAGTTCGCTGGCCGATATATTCTCCCAAGGGCCCCACGAATATGCGAAAGAATGATTGAGGCCACCTGCGAGAAGTAAAAACCAGGAGATTAGAATCCTGAGACAGAAAGATTGAAGAACAGACGCGGCTATGACTGTAGTCTTCAGACGCGGGGATGACCCACGCAGCAAGTCAAAATTTTGTTATGATAGAAACAGACGCGATCAAAGTGGTGGACTTCGCATACACACAGACTTGAACGCGGTCTAATTTTTAAGACCTGAGTCAAAAATATAAAAAACGCGAAGAGAACCAGACGCGAAAATTGCCACATCCTTGTTTGAGAAACAAGGGTTGCTACATTCAAGTCTGAAGCCTTCGGCCTGAGTTAAAGTTCTTCTAAGTCAACAGCCTCAAACGCGAGCTCTGTATGCAAAGCTCGCAGTCCAGGTGTAAAGTCCTTTACACTCTTGTCCAGGGGATTTTGAGTCAAAATTCAGACTCAATCAAAAAGTCTAAAAGGCACAACTTCCAAATAATGGGTGCACCAGTCAGACTTCGAGAGAAGGTCAAGAAGATGAATCTCTTCAAGGGACAGCAAAACTGAAACTCAGTCAGGCCGAGTATTTCATGGCGGACACGTAATTCCTACCCGCAGAATAACCCTTTAAGGTTGAACTTTCTGCATCAAGGCTCGGACATAAAGGTACTCAAAGAGACGCTTTTCGATCTTGAAATCACTTGACAGTGATAATCTTCTGGAGAGATTAAAGAAAAGCATGAAAACTTTGGGTCATCGTCGTCCATGGGGGCAAATTCCATTGAAGGAAGAAAATGAAGTCCTTGAAGGAAGAAGATGAAGTCCCTCAGAGCGCCTGCTCTCGAGAGAAAACAGTCTAAGTGATGGACTGTTAAGGGGGTGAGGCCTATTTATAGGCAACCTATAAAGCCTGTAATTAATGGCGCACTAATCAGAGCCATCGGCCTTAATTCCTGCACGAATGTCAAAGCCCAATGGAGGGCTGACGCGTGGATTGTCACTTCGGGAAGCGGCGAGGACGCAAGCCTCCAACCGTCAACGCCGATTTGGCGTTTAATGATATTAATGCCTAAGCCCAATGAAGGGCTGACGCGTGGACTGCCGCTTCTGGAAACATCGGAGGACACGAGTCCCCAATCGTCAACGCCGATTTGACATTTAAAGATCTAACAAGATCTTTAAGACAAGTTGCATGTAACGCTTGGGAGGTTGCATCAAACGCGGACCCAAGGGTCGCGTCCTGAAACCCGCGTCCCTTTGTGAACTCGAAGGCGGTGTCCTTCTCATTCCTGTTAAGAGATCCGTAACCGCGTCCCTGGGAGTGGTTCAGAGCCGCGTCCCCTCAGCAAATGGGGCCCATTCCGAGATCGCGCCTTGAAGTCACATAAAACTTGAAAGCTGCGTTCCGAAACTTGCGTCCTCAACAGAGAAGGCCTATGTCATTTACAGGGATCCTGGAACTATGTCTCCATTGCGAGACGACAATTATGTTCTTATCATAAACTCAATTAACTTGTCAAGGGTCCAGAGACGCGTTTCTACTAAGACAGTGCCGCGTCCTCTTCAATCAGCTGAGTTTCATACATGAGTTTTGAGGAGCTTAAAGACCGCGTCCCACTATATCCTAAATTCTGCAGCCTAACAGAATTAAGGGCCGCGTCTGGGGATCTGCATCCTTCCTAATCAGAACCGCGTCTTTTTCAAAAAGGAGATTCCGTGCGTCTCCACTAGCGGGTTAGAGACGCGTTTTCCAAGACCGCGTCTCCATTATAAATCAGAACCGCGTTTTGGCTCAAGAACTCAGTCCACCCTGTGTCTATGGCCAGCTAAAGACTACAGTCAAGAGCTACAATTATAAAATTGAGTTCTCATCCACAACAAAAAAAAAACTTGAAATGGAGCAAAGTTCTGGAAACTCTTATTATTTGATTCAAAAATGGTAAAAGTAATACAGACGCTCTTGACAAGTAAGTTTTTTTTTTAAAGACAAAAAAAGGAGGCTAATAATCTTGCTTTACCAAAGAATGAATTTGTTCTGGGAGACGATGCATCTCGTGCTGATGTGCTTTCTCAACTTCCATCAGAGCTTGGACCCACAACTCCTCCTCGGAAAAAATCTCTTCTCAGCTAGCTGTGCTTGAAGAGACTCCTATCTAGAGGAATGAGCGGAGAGGCTTTCTTCAGCCTGTGTTCTAGCATTTTTCAGCTCCTCCAGCCTTTTCCAAGTAGCGGCAAGCTTCTGCTTATTGATTTCAATCAAGGCTCCTGCCTTGGCTATAGTGGCTCGAGCAGTGGCAATAACCTGTTCTGCACTCTGTATAATAATTTCCGATTCCTTCGAATCGCCAATCAGCCTTTGACAGTCAGCTTGGAAATGCTGAAGATGACGGGCCTCCTCTACTATTTGATCCTCCATCTCCTTTCGCTCATGTTCTTGAGCAGCAAGAAGCTTGTCCAGAGTTGTCTGAGCCTCGTCTACTGAACCAGCATTTTCCTGGGACTTGAGCGCTTTCAGAGAGCTTCCCAGCTACTCCACCAGCATCAGGCATGCCCTAGCCTGCGAAGGACCCCCAGTATGACCAATGTTCTCAATCTGGTTTTCGAGAAGTATTCGGGCAAACTCGAAAGAGCAGCCCCCAGAAAGGATGAGGTCAATGCATGATCGCATGGAAGCAAAAACTGCTGCACCATTTGACGTGCCAGTTCTTCCATGATATCATTAGCTGGAGAGAGCTCTGCTGATGAACTCTCGGACCCCATTCCATCACAGGGCGAGAAACGGGAATCGGTTCATCTTGCACAGGAGGGATGTCGACGATAGTTTCGTCAAAAGCTGAGATGGTCGCCGACACTTCTGGGGCGGTTATTGTCGTGGCAACCTCCACTGCGACTGAAATAACAGCAAACCTGACCTCATCGGGTTCCTCGATCGAGGGTTTGAACTATGCTGCCTTCTGGATCAACGTTTGCCGCAAGATCCTCTACCTGAGCTCCCTCAGCACTCTCTACAAATCACCAAAACATCAACCATGACAATAAAAGAAAGAAAAATTCAATGCGTCAATATCCTCTTACCAAGCGGAGGATTCGAAGATGGCAAATTCCTAGACAGATCTTGTAGGGTTGAGGCCTCCCCAACTTCGATAGTTGCCCTCTCTTGAGGCATTTCGGTAGTAGGAGCCTCAAGGCCCTCCTGCTGGGCCAACTCTTGTATCATTTCCTCGATATGAGAGGAAGTTGCAGCCTCACTATCAACAAATAGCCCTATAACACAAAGTTAAAAGGAAATGTCAGGACCTTTTCCCTAGCTAAAGGGGAAGCCAGGTCAAAAAGACAACGAGAGTACCTTCAGCAGCAGCGATTGTTGCTATTGGTGAAACCGTCACAGGGTCACACCCTTGTATCTCTTCCTCCAAAATATGTGAGAATTTACTCATATCTGGAAGGGCGGGTTCATCGCCAAAATTGACTTCATCGCCAAAATAATATTCATGCTCTCCGGACGACGAAGACGATAGTTCAACACAAGAAGTCTCAGCAATCGAGACCTTGCCACCAAGTACCTCGGCAGTAGGGCTGAGATCGACTACCCGCGAGCTAAGCATCAATACAGTAGGAGACCCAGGCTGCTGCACCACATCCCTCCTCTTTTGAACTGAAGAAGACCCTGGCTGAGTTGAGACCCTTGGAATCTCAACATCATCCCTTCCTACCAGGTCAACCTCGAGTTGCTCAGCCTCTTCAGTTGTAGCGGGTTCATCAGCAAGTTCCCCTTCTTCCAAGATCACGGGGCCCCTGCTGCGTAGTCCACGAGGACGAAGAAGGGGAATTTCCTCTTCATCCTCCTCTTCCTCCCTCTGTTCCTCAATACCAGAAGGGACGGCCTCGGACATTGAAGCTTCAGCTTCCGAGTCTCTCCTGGCCTTCTTCGGAATAGGCTCACCCTTGGAAGTAGAGCCATGGGGACGTTTGGACAAAGCCTTTCGACTCTTTTTAGCAGGCTGCTCCTTGGATGCTGCTGCTCTTGGTTCTACCCCTTTCTCCCCTCCTGCCTCTTTCTCAGCTACCTGGTATTCCTCCATGCCTCGCATGCATTTCTTGGATACCAATTTGTCCTTATAAGACGCTTTGATGCTTTTAATGCATGAGATGTTTATTGAGAAACTAGGCATCTTGCTAGCCTTGGAATACCAACTGCAGAAACTGAGGCTCGTGTAGCAGTTGGGCGTCTTGTAAGGCAAGCTGAAAATAACCTTTGTCCCTCCAGCCACACTATAATACCAGGCCCGAGCACCTTCAAACCAAATCCCGCTGAAGGAGAGTTTGGCATTGGGGTTACCGACATATAACTGATCATAACCGAATTGTCGAGCAAAACGGTTCGGCATATAGGGCTCGATCGTACATAAGTTCCCTTGCCGAAAGAGTAGATACCCGGGTCTAATGTTAATTAGCCACCAGAAGACACCCGATGGCAACCTTGTGAAGTATTTGGTCCCGCAAGGTCAGCAAATTTATCCTCGTAAGATGCACCGATAATCTCGGGAAGCAATGGTCGAGATGATAGTTCGAAATGTTTAGAATACAATTCCGAACAAAGAACATATAATAGCAAGACCAGCTTGAATTCTCCAGCTTCTACACAAAAGGAACAAACCCCTCGGATAGAGACACCAGCGTCATCAGTGAAGGGCAGTGCATAACATACCAAGCCATCAAGTACGTGTATGGAAGCTCGATCCTGGGGTTGGGGGTCTTCACTCTTGGCTTCCCCTCCGAGTCAACCTCTGGTCTACCTTTGGAGTCGACGATGGCCTCCACTTTGCACAAGCTTTGAACCAGAGCCCGTAATCCACTTTGGATTCTAGCCACCATTGCTGGAAGGAGGGCGATGACCTGCCATAGGCTAACAAGACCGCTGGGTACACCACATCGGCGACAATCACTTCATGCGGCAGTGTTGGCACTACGCAGCGCTTCAGCCACAGCATGAGAAAGCCCGCCAATAGCGCCCGGGCAGAAATGGGGACCCGGGCTTGATGATGAAAACTTTCAAAAACCGTATCAGGTTTGAAAGTGTCTTCATTTGACTCCGTGGTGTAAGAGCTTACAGAGGCGTCAATCCTCTCAGAGATTTCTTCGTCAGTACTAGGAGCCAGAATGGTCACTGAGTGATCTTTCTCAGTTATACTATTAAACAGGTAGCTCGCCTAAGACATCTGCTTGACACCCCTGGTTCTCCAGGAGGTTATTTGACCGCATATGTGGAAGTGACACAACACTTCCCAGTAGGTCTCATATATTTGAGGGCTCTCCTTCCTCAATAGATGAAGCTCTTCAGAAGTTGGAACATATTCTTCATAAGGGGCGTCTCCCATAACCATCCCCGAAACTTCATATAGCTCATGAAGGGCGAGCCCCATCTCTCCGGCCGGAGTAAAAAGTGTCCCCGTCAAAGGTTATAATGCTCCAGGATGCCATAGAAGTTTTGAGAACTTTGCGGCAGGCCATACTGCACAGCCCTGACCGCGTGATACAGCCCCACCTGTTCCAGCAGAGCTCCGAGTTCGACAAGGACAAATCCCACCATCTTGCCCCACCAGGATCTGTCGGAAGAATGAACCCACCCGAGCGGGCGGAAGTCAACGGGAAAATCACCCCTTACCTTCATGAACTGATTGATGAAGGTAGTGCCGAGTCGAGGGGTTTCCCCTCTTGGATACTCAAGTCTGACCAATCCGGGAAATAAATCAAAGACCTCTTTCCCATGACCGCCAGAGTGTGTTCCTTTGGCACCAAGTATGCCGAGAGAGACACCAGAGACAGATCGAGTAAGATCCCATTCCATTGCACGGTGAACAGACATATGCTGGAGATAGGATAGGGGATACATCCTCTCCATATTGGGAAGAAAGAACTTCCTATACCCTATCTGGAGAAGCCACTTATAATCGCCGTCATGCAAGGCCCCACCATCCTCGTCGATGTCATCGCCAAAGAAGAAAACGGGCTTCTGTAACGGAGTGCGCGAATCCGTCTCAAACACTCCGTCAGTGATAATCTCCCGGAGGGCCATCATGCTGACCTTAGAGATCTTCTCCTTTCGCTCATTCGACTTATCAGTAGTCACATGAGCAGTCTTCTGTAACACAAAGGTCAGGTTGTGATCAGCGCCGTCTACATGTCCAAAGTGGCACTTTTTGGATAGAGGGTTGGAGGAGTATCGTACTGCAAAAGAGAATAATATTTAATCAGAAATCTGAAAGAAAATGGTTAAGTGTTTGCAGCTCAAATGCAGAAATGAATCCAGATACGAAGATCATCAAAATCTGCGTCCAGATTCAAAAATCTGCGTCCAGCCTACAGTCATTGCCCAAAAATTTCTAAGTATCGGACTAAGACGCAAGATTCATAACAAGACGCAAGAATTGTAAGAAATTTGCGTCTGAACTCCTCACACTTAGAATATTCTAAGCATTGGGTCCAAAACGCAAGGCTCAATGGGGCCCTGTGTTCAACAAACAGGTACGGACTCAAGTGGATAAAAGATGCAGAGGTCGTCAAACCTGCGTCTTATCTATCGACTCAAGAACTGCGCCTGAAGATCAAACACGGGCATGAGCCCGCGTTGGCGGTTCACATTCAAAAGGGAGTTAAGAGTTAAAAGAACTCTATAAGCCCCTTTAATGGCAAAAACCAAATCCGATGGGTTTAATACCTGAAATAGGGGCTTCCTGTATGGAGGAACCATCCATTTGGGTTTCAGGAATGATCACCTTTGAAGACGAAGCAGTATGCTTAGCCTTTGGTGCCATTGCGATCGAAGAATCGGTGTTGAGGTTGAAAGAAACGAGAAGAATAAAGCTTCGAGTTTTCTTAACCCTAAAAGGCTCAAACGAAGAAGAAGAGTCTGATGATGACTCTTGAAAGACTGTTGTCTTTTATAGCCACAGTAATTCGCAGAGATACGCGGCGCTTGGTTCGACGCCTAATCTCTGCCTAACGCGTGGCAAGCGTATTAAATGCAACACGAAATTCGCGCGCCAAAAAGAAGATGTCCCCTCAATTCTACTGGACACGTGGCAACGCGCTCATAACACGGATTCACATTCAACAGAAAAAATCGCGTCCCTCCAAAGGTCGCGCCTTTTCAACTGGGCCGAAGCCGCATCTACTTCACAGAACAAAAGCCGCGTCCTTATCCCAAAAGACGCGTCCCTCTAAAGGTCGCACCTTTTCAACTAGGCTAAAGTCTCATCTACCTCATGGAGCAACAGCCGCGTTTTCATCCAAAAAGACCCGTCCCTACAGAAGGCGCATCTTTAAAGCAGTATAACCCCTGTGTCTACAGGACTTGCATCCAGTCCTTACTTCTGCAATTCAGTTCAACAGTACACTGGCACAAGCAGATGACTGTTTACCCTTGGTTCAAAGTACATCAACAATAAGCTCAGAGCACTGGGGAGGTCTAAACTGTGTATCTAGACACTCGCTACGATCATTTCTGGCGGCTTCAAAGGGTTCCACAGTACACTCACGAAGACCATATTCCAGACAAGATCAAGCTCAGAGCATCTCAAATGATTGTCAGTCCAATCATGAGAAGAATGAATTCAACTAGAGTCCAAAGTATTTCGAAATCCGTCCCAGTCAACCGCGGAATATCAAAAACTTTGGAGGGGGTTCTGTAGGCTGTCTAAAAATCACTGAAGACAAGTCATCAAAAAGCAGAGTCCAAACTCCAGACTCAGGACTAATCATAGCCATCATTGCAGCACAAAGACGCGAGGGTCAAAACCCGCTTCTCAGCATCACTGCAACACCAAGACGCGAGGGTCGAAACCCGCGTCTCAGCATCACTGCAGCACCAAGACGCGAGGATCGAAACCCGCGTCTCAGCATCACTGCAGCACTAAGACGCGAGGGTCGAAACCCGCATCTCAGCATCACTGCAGCACCAAGACGCGAGGGTTGGAACCCGCGTCTCAGCTTCACTGCAGCACCAAGGCGCGAGGGTCGAAACCCGCGTCTCAGCTTCACTGCAGTGTCAAGACACAAGGGTCGAAACCTGCATCTCAGCCCCACTGCAGCACCAAGGCGCGAGAGGAGATACCCGCGTCTCAGTTATAACTGCCCTTGTTATGGGGTCAATCACTGCCTACATACTGAGGAAGTTAACGCCCATTGTGGAGTGTTTCTAGGGGGCACGTTCACCTCTGGGATCTCTATAAATAGCCCCGCTTGCTATTGAGAAGGGGTCAATCAGATAATTCTGGGGAGAAGAATTTGACTTGTGATCTTCCACAGAAAAGGAAAGAGAGCTCAACTCTTCAAGCTACTTGCTGCGTACAAGCCAATCTTTGCCTACAATCTCTTTGAGATTCCTGGTCGACAGGAGCTGTGTCACTCCATCGACGATCCAAAGAGAGGATTCCCAAGAGTTCTTGACGTTCACCCGGTTAACGGAAAACAAGATTCACTTTCCACCGCCACCTAAAGAACCCAGCATTAAACAAAGGGGAGATTCAAGTCTCAACATCTTCCCTCTCTTGTAATTGGAGTGTAAATCCATTGTAATCTTTCATTTGATTCAAGGAAATTTTACAAGGAACCTTATTCCCGTCAAACAGGGAAAAGTGTTTTTGCTTCATCTTCTTCATCATTATTTCTTGTTTTCCCAAGGATTTTCTTTGAGTATTTATTTTCCATTCCTTTTGGTATTTCTCACACTTAATCTTATCATTCTATCCTATCTATAGGATCTTTGTTTTGTGAGAAGAATTGGTTTGTCGTCTTTGAGATCACCAAGTTGTAAACCCCCCTTTATTTGTGTTGATATCCCTCTTAGTGAAGAGGTGATCATTGGAGTGGTGGCTTTGTGCCTATCCCTCATTTGTGGGGTTAATCCTTGTTTGGCTTTGTGCCTTGCCTCTAAGTGTAGAGGTTGTATTTGTTGGAGAGAGGAGTTGTGTACTCCCAATTGTAATTGCCCCAAATCCTCAGTGGAGGTTCCCTGTGTGGGAAGTCCTGTGTGGACGAGTTAGTGGAAATCCTTCTGTGTGAAGGCGGGGATGTAGAGCTGGGTGCTCGAACCTCGAAACATATCTTGGTGTTTGCGTTTGATCCACTTTCTCTAACTCTCTCTCTTACATTTGTGCATTGATTCATATTGTCATATCATTTTCATGCTTGTATTTGTTTGTGTGTGCCATACTTGTGTTTAACCAAGAGAGCTTCATATAGCACCTCAACTCTTATTCAGAGAAATCAAGAGGAGTTAGTCCAGAGCCCTTCACCGGGAATTCGGCTACACTCTTTGGTTACACTAAGTGTGTTACAATTAAGTTTTTAATTTTCGCATTATTGTTCATTAGATTAGCCGTACACCTATTCACCCCCCTCTAGGTGTATTTTCAATTGGTATCAGAGCCTACGCTCCTAATATTAGGTTTAAACACCTAGGAGTGTGATCTTGGTTGCTAATCTACATTTGCATTTGCATTTGCATTTGCACACATATAATTTGCACTCATGGATGTCCCTCCCATGTTTGATATCTCTAAAGTTGATATATGGAAGGTGATGATGAGTTGCCATTTAAAAGCCCTAGGTGATAAAGTTTACCTTGCCATTACCAAGAAATCCTACCTTAGTGATAGCAAGCATATAGAGGCCAATGCACTAGCCCTAAAGGCACTTAGAGCATCTCTTGATAAAGAATATTTACATGTGCTTTCTCATTATGATTCTGCTTTTGCAGTGTGGAACATTTTGATATCTCTCGAGCTACAAACGCTTATCAATAAGAAGAGAAAATCTAGTCGAGACGAGTCTGACGAACGTTGCTTCATGGTCCAAGGGAATGACTCCCTTGAGGTACATTCGGATACTCAACTAGATGTTAGTACTAGTGCTTATTGTAATGAGTGTATGGATGCACATGCCTTAAATAATGAACTAGCTAAAAATTGTGAAAATTTAATTTCAAAATATAAACTTTTGAAAAAGGATAGCTTTGGAATAAAAGAAGAAAATAAAAAATTATCTTCTAGACTTGAGATTGCTTTACAAGAGAAGGTTGAAATTTCAAATGAGTGTGACTTGTTAAAGAAGAGTGTTGAATGTTTGGGCTCCACTTTGAGCCATTGTGCTTTGAACCACAGACGTTTGGAATCTATATTTCAAAAGAAACAAGTTCCTCCTATGCATGCACACAAACCACGGCATACACATGCTCCTCACGCTCACACTCATGACACTTTATATGCTCATGTGTACACTTGTACACAATGTGGACGTAAGGGCCACCTAGCTAAGTATTGTTATGATCGTATACATGATTCAAATTTAGCAACTAAATTTGTTTGGGTTAGGAAAGGAGCTAACCCTCATGGACCCAAAAGAGTGTGGATACCAAAGACCACTCCTATTTTATTTGATGTAGGGGTGGGCTCTCACATGGCGTGAGAGTGATGATCCCTTGAGGTGGATGCGTTCCGAGCTTAAAGAGGACAATTTGGATGCATCACTTTCAAGAGCAGTTTGGTGGGAGGACCACCTTGATTTGGAGACATAGAGATGTACCCTCGTGGTTTTGGTAATGATCTCTTACTCCTCATTGTGTTTACATGCTTTCATATTATTCATTTTTAGCATGTTTTGATGTTTCATGATTAGTATGTTATATGTCATGATATTTAGATTAGTGATATACATGATTAGTATTTGAGACACTCATGTTTATATGGACCCATATTTTGTGTTCTCACTTTTGTTTTAACTATTATGTATATCATAGATCTAATGCATGTGCATTTACATAATAATCATATGAGTTTTTGTTTAAACTTTTGCACTTCATGTTTTGATTACATGTTTAGATGTTAGTTTTCATTAAACTTAGATATATACTTGTACAACTAGTGAGCCACAAATAGATTATTATATGTTTGTGCTTGAATGCTCATTGTACTTATTAGATGTGCTAGTATAGCCTAGTTTTGATGATTCATACATTTTGACTTGTATTCCCATTTTATACATGTTTTTCATGCTTATATTTAAACTTCATGTATATGTCTATTTTGTCTAAACTATTAGTTATACATATACATCCTTGAGCCACTTGCCTTCATGCATATACTTTTGTGGACTCGTTCATGTTTGGATATGTATGTATGCTCTAGTTTGTACAAAACATACATATGCCTTGAAGATTAAATTAATTTGATGAAAATTAGATTTTCATGTTTTTCATGTTTTAAGGAATTTCATATTGTGCTTGATTGCCTATTTTTATGATTATATTTTTCACATAACTCTTATACACTCACTTGACTTAATATTTTCTCATGATTTTGTTTTCATGAGTATGATATGTGCCTTATTGATTTTGAGTATTGATGATCATGTGACATGCATGTTTTTCATGAAATATAATTTTGCTTTATTACTTGCTTGAAGGATTTCGTACTAGTTTTTAAATTTTTCATATAACTAGTTCGTATTCTTCATATGGTAGAGTTTTCAAACATGTTATATTATTTCAAACTTTTTTTTGAAAACCCCTGCCCATCAAAGGGCGGTTGGTTGGGCGACCATGCTTTATATGCTCATTATTGAAAATCTATTTAAAACATGTGCATGAATGGGTGGTAGGAAGTATGAGTTATACACTTGATTCTTATTATAGTTTCAATTGATATCATTGTATCTTTTCAATTGGTATCACTATTGACATTCTTTTTGTATACTCATATATTTTTTATGTATGTATGCTTAAACTTCAAATAGTATCAATTTCGATTGGTATTCCATTTTTCATACAGATATATAAGTTTTATTTGTGCTTACTATATCTCTATATCTTTGAGCACAAATTTTGAGTATGCTAAGTTTGATTCCTTAAATGAAAATTATATTTCAATTGGTATCCTATACAAGCTTATGCATCATTTTGTTTGGTATGTCATAAAGGGGAAGAAAATTCATGTTTTACCTTTCAATTGGTTTTGTTTACTATTGGTTTCTTACTCCCACACTTTATGTTGAAAAATGATTTTGATTTGTTTTGGTATCATACGCTCCTAATGAAAATTATTTTCAATTGATACATGCTTCATTTTCAATATTGATATCAAAAGTGTTAAATTGATATTGTTCTCTATTTGATATCCTTATTGCAAAATGTGTTTAGTATTTAACCAAAAAGAATTGGTTCATGTTTTTCAATTGGTATCAAGTTTACCCATATGTTTATATCTTTCAATTTGGTATCAAAAAATTTTTTTGGTATCTTCAAAATGTTTAGTTTATTGGTATCATCATTTGGTATCATAATGTTTTGATTTATTTTCACCCCTTGTTGATTTTTGTTTCGGACAAAAAGGAGAGAACATTATTTTATTGTTTACTTTAACCCCTTTGTTGATGATTGACAAAAAGGGAGAGGAGAATTTGAGAGTATATATGCATGTTTATATTAAAGACATTTGTTTTATATTTTTGTTGATATTAGTATCAAGAGCTTTTATTATTTTGTTGGTATCAAGAGCTTTTATTGAAATTTTTATTAGTATCAAGAGCAATTATTTAAAAACATGTTTATTTTAAAATTTGGTATCAAGAGCATGTTTATTTCATTGTTTTATGCATGTTTATGCATATTCATGTTTAACATTCATTGCATATCTTTAAAGTTTATTGCTATGCATGAGTTAAGGGGGAGCTTCTTTGAAGCTTAACTTTAATCCATGCATATATAACTCTATGAGTTTTGTCATCATCAAAAAGGGGGAGATTGTTGGCCCAGCGGCTTTCCACTCTAGTTTTGATGATGATTAACTCATGTAGTTATAGTTTACTAATAATCTTGTGATATTTAGTTTCAGACATTTGATCAAGATATTAGTAAGTGATTAGCTTCAACAAAGGTATTTTGGAGCTATCACATGGTGATTCAGAGCTCGAGCGTCAAAGTTCATATCTAGCACTCGTTGGAGTCAAGCTCGGGGAATCGCGTTTGGATCGAGTCAGTTTGGAGACAAGAAGGCTTCGGTTAGTTTAGGTTAGGATGTTGTTTAGATTATATGTAAAGATTAGATAGTGTGATATGCTCAAGTTCACAACACATACACTAGTTTAAAGTTTTATGTTTATTGGTTTTTGGTTTTCGGTTTAACCGATCTTGATTTTCATGAATAGATAAAATCAAAACAAGTTTACATGGTTTAATGTATATTAGATTTGATCTATATACATATATGCTTCATCTATTTAGAAAAACTTATTTTGATAGGCTATTCATGTATTTAAGTTTTGTATTTAGACAAAACCTATTTTTGGATTTAATGTCAAAAACATAGATATAATTCTTTACATGTATATTGGATTCCATCCATATACAATATGCTTCAAAGTTGTTTAAATATCATGTTTTTGTGTTTACATGTGTTTTGGAAAAATCAGATTTCCATTTCAAAAATCTTAGTTTTGGAAAATACAGAATTTTGTTTAAGGCAAATTTTCCAAGTCACAAAAATGATTCAAAAAGTTTGAAATATGTGTTGAATTTTTCACACATGTTTGTATCTCAAAGATAATATAAGAACTAATTTTTGTGAAATTTATGAGATTTAATGGGATTTATTTGATAATAAAAGCCAAGTTTTTAAATCCTGAAAAATACCTGTCAGGCTCTGGCGGTCGATCGGACGGTCGACCGGACCAGTAGTCAGTCGACCGACCCTGTCGACCGATGTGCACGAGACGTGCATAAAGGCCAAGTTGGCTTGGCCGGTCGACCGTACGGTCGACCGACTAAAGTCACCCCACTCTCTGGTGGGGGCGGTCGACCGGGCGGTCGACCGCTGGGCTCAACAGTCAAAATTTTAACCGTTGGCCGGTCGACCGGAAGGCCAATCTGGGCCTTTTCTGGCTGCCAACGAATATATTTTCAAATGGCTATATAAATGGGTTTTCTCTTGGCTGTTTAACACAAGTTTTTTAAGGGATTTAATTCTGATCTCTATAAAGTTTTTGGTACCTTTGAAAAGAGAGTTTTGGGCTTTAAAGTTTGCATTTGATTTGGTGTTTTTTAGGGATTGGAAAATCAAAGAAAAGTGATTTTGGGAAAAGTGTTTTTGGTTCATCTTCTTCATCCTTATTTCTTATTTTCCCAAGGATTTTCTTTGAGTATTTATTTTCCATTCCTTTTGGTTTTTCTCACACTTGAGCTTATCATTCTATCCTATCTATAGGATCTTTATTTTGTGAGAAAGAATTGGTTTGTTGTCTTTGAGATTACCAAGTTGTAAATCCCCTTTATTTGTGTTGATATCCCTCTTAATGAAGAGGTGATCATTGGAGTGGTAGCTTTGTGCCTATCGCTCATTTGTGAGGTTGATCCTTGTTTGGCTTTGTACCTTGCCTCTAAGTGTAGAGGTTGTATTTGTTAGAGAGAGGAGTTGTGTACTCCCAATTGTAATTGCCCCAAATCCTCAGTGGAGGTTCCCTGTGTGGACGAGTTCGTGGAAATCCTTCTGTGTGAAGGCAGGAACGTAGAGTTGGGTGCTCGAACCTCGAAACATATCTTGGTGTTTGCGTTTGATCCACTTTCTCTAACTCTCTCTTACATTTGTGCATTGATTCATATTGTCATATCATTTACATGCTTGTGTTTGTTTGTGTGTGCCATACTTGTGTTTTAACCAAGAGAGCTTCATATAGCACCTCAACTCTTATTCAGAGGAATCAAGAGGAGTTAGTCCAGAGCCCTTCACTGGGAATTCGGCTACACTCTTTAGTTACACTAAGTGTGTTGTAATTAAGTTTTTAATTTCGTATTATTGTTCATTAGATTTGCCGTACACCTATTCACCCCCCCTCTTGGTGTACTTTCAGCTATTACCTCTATTTCACGTTTGTATGCCTTGCTTTGTTGCATACCTATCTGGTGGTTGGAGGCAAGGATGGAGGTTGGTATATTTATACATAGCTTTTCATATTTCATACTATACTTATATGCATATGATGACTTGTTTTGAAATTGTCACATTTTTTTGTCATAAATGAATGAACTTGATAGATAAGCATAATTCTTGGGGGAGTTTTCCAAGCTCTCTATAATTGTCTATCCTCAGTAACTTATGTGTTTTGTCATCATAAAAAAGGCGAACACTCGCTGGTTTTGCTTTGATGATTATAAACCACATGATATTATTCAGTACTAAGCATGTTTTTGTGTTTCCAAGTATTTCAAGTTCTAAGAATATTGTTGGTGTATTCTTCCTAAAAAGGAAGGTATTCTATTCTTAAGATCTCTCAAGGGAAGGATTAGAGTTTGGACGATCAAGATTCACATTTTAGAGAAGCCCTCTTGAAAATTGCTTGATGACATTGAGTACAATTGTAAGATAATAGAATATTTAAAGTGTAGTTTGTAGAGTTGATGCTCAAGAAGTCACATACACAAAATACAAGTTTTCAAAATACGAGTTTTTATATCTAGTTTTTCTCACTTTGGTATTTTATAAGGTTTGTTTTTTTATACATGTCCCATATTTTTTCAAATTTATATATTTTATTTCTATCATGTACCCATAGGCTATGTATTGTCAAAACATTTTTCTAGCTATTGTAAAATATTTAAAAAAAGTTTAAATTTAAATATTATATATATATATATAAGTTTTAGGCTAGGTCAGCCGACCGGGGCGGTCGACCAGACCACGGGGCCATATATGGCCATACCCAGTGCATGTTTGTCGGGCCACCGACCGGTCGACCATCAACCTAGCGGTCAACCGGGCGGTCGACTGACTGACACTAGTTTGGTCTCGGTTAAGATTGATTGACCGATGGTTAACCGACGTCAATGGATAGTTCAAATCTTTTTTAACTACCGGTCGACCGACCGGTCGATAGAAGTTCTATCAAAACTACAGTAACGACTAATTTTTTAAAATCTGGTTTATTTAACTTTTTCTCCAACGGGTATATTTGCTTTTTGGGTCTAATCTCTTCCTTAATGACCTGATAGGCTCTTCTAATAGTGTTTTATCATTTGCCTATATATATGGTTCATTTGTAGATGATTACTAAGAATTTTTTTGAGAAATATTTGAAAAATCAAGTTTATTCAAAAAAAATTCAAGTTTTCTTACTTCAAGTGCTCTTATTTCAAAACCAATTTCTACAATTTTTTAGCTTTTAAATTGAATCATCTCAACTGATTTTCTCTTTCACAAACTTTTTGAGCTCCATCTCACATCAAGTACTATAGAAACTTATAAAAGGGATTTTTTGTGATCTTTGTGGTCACCAAAAGCTTGTAACCTCATTGGTTTTATGTTACCTCTTGTGTAGAGAATTGTGAGTTAGAGTTGTGTACTCTGATCTTTGGTTTACATTTATAATTCTTTTATGAAGGCTCTTTTGTGGAAAGATCCTTAGTGATAGTTAAATTCTTCACGCAATGAAGGCGGGGATATTGAGCTTGGTGCTCGAACCTCGAAACAAAATATTTGTATTTGCAATTGCTTTCTCTCTTACTCTACTCTACTTGCATTACATACACTTGTGTTTTACATTCATTTTCACTTACTATTCATTTTTAGCATCATATTTACTTGTTAGTTTTCACTCTCTTAATCAAGAAGGCAATTGAGCACCTCAACTCATTGTCTAGTGGAATATAGAGAAGTTCTAGAGCTATTCATAGGGCATTCCACTTCACTTCTTGAATTGAGTTGATCGTTTGCACCATTCATTTTATTAATTAATACATTTTCGCATTATTGACTATAAGATTAGCATTAAACCCATTCACCTCCCTCTAGGTGTACTTTCAATATTCTCGAGCCAATTGTTGTTGCACTCTCAGATCTTTAGCAATCATGTGACTTGTTTTTCTCCATACCTCTTTATATCTTGGGTTGAGCCTGATCCTTCGATCTAGTGAAGTTGCGGGATCTCGACACAGGGTCCTCTTTATATCTTGGTTTGAGCCTGACCCAAATCATTCCTTTCTCATTTTGAGTAGATATCCCTTGCCTTCATTGTCTTTTTTGATAGAAAATGTCTCCTCGAATTCTCTTATCGCCAGTCTATCCACAATGTTTCTGTCATCTCCTTCTAAGCCTTCATCTTCCATCCTATCTAAAGATGACATTAGAGTTTGTAATGTTGTTCCGGATGGGATCTAGTTTGATTTCTTTGCTGATGAGTCAGTGGATCCTAACTTATCCTGTCCCGATCTCGTTATCCTGCTAGAGTCCCTAAAATTTGGTTCACTCTCCCAGTCCTGATCTCGTTATCTTGCTAAAGTCCCTAAAATTAGATTTTTGGGCAGATGAGTCAGTGAATGCTAACTTTTTAGTCCCAATCTCATTGTATCTTCAATTCCCTCAAGATATGTCCCCTACAGCTTCACCCAAATGGTTAGGAAGAGGGGGTTTAGCTCAGTTTCATTTGCTTATGTAAGTCATTGAATGTACCCTTTCTTCCTAAGTTATTTTCCAAGATCTATTCCACTTACAAAACCACAGATCGATCCGGTTCATCCTCCACTACCGCTTGCTTGAAATCACCTAGAGGGCAGTGAATAGGTGATATGCTAATCTAATGCTGAAATAAAGACAAATATAAACTACCAAACTTAACCAAGCCGACAATAAAAAAAATGAAGGCATATACCGAGCGAAGGGCTCTAACTTCTCCTCAATTTAGAATAAGAGTTGAGGTGCACAATTGCTGTATTAAAGAGAGTTCAAACAAATAAATAATCTTACAAGAATAATGAATCAACCAGTATAATAGTGCAATTAATAGAGGAGAGAGAGTTAGAGAGATCAAACCCAAGCCTTGTTATCGAGCTTTGTGGCACTTGCTCTAAGTCCTCGGCCTTAACTGCAATGAAAGATTTCCTCTATAATTTGATCTTGCAAGATCACTCAATGTCGCAACACCTACAAGTTTTCTTACTCATTCCCGCAAGTACATAATTACACAAACCCGCAAGCTCGCTCGAGGCCGCAACCTCTAACCACTCTCAATACAAAGATAAACAACTTGTGATCATGACTCTTGATCATAAACAAGCTTTCTCACAAGACCCAACATATATAAGAGTATAAAGATCAAGTGTGGGTGAGAGAAAACTAGATATTAGGAATTGAAAAACTCATGAAAACTTTCTCACAAAGATATGAAATGAATAGCACTAGAAAAACATTTTCACAAGAGATTTAGAATGAGAAGCTTGAAAACTTTAGAAAACTTAGTATTTAAACACTCTTTAATCATTCCTTTTATACGAGAATGTTAGAGACCATAACTCATTAAATTCAAATAACTAAACATGTTAATCATAACTAAAATCATAAAATAGCTGTTGGAATCAAATCTGCACTGATTTGAGGAGAAAATAGCCGCTGGGAGGCAAATCTGGCAATTTGATAGACTGGTGGTCGACCGGCAGAGGCTAAAAAAATAGTCATTATCATCGGTCTACTGGGTGGTCGACTGGCCAGAGTAGTGTTTTAAGCTCAGAGCTAATGGTCGACTGCGCGGTTTACCGTCCTGAACCTACTCAAAAGCGGGCTAAGCTAGCAGTCAACCAGACTTAGAGTCAAAGGCTCGCACACATCTTGCGCAAGTCCGATCAACTGTTCAGTCAACCGGCAGAGCTTTTGCTCTGCGGTTCAGTCGATCGTGCGGTCAACCAACAGAAACCTTAAAAGAATTCCTTTTATATTTTAAAATTCTTTGTAAAAATCATATAAATCTCCATAAATTCTACAAAAACAAGTTCTTACAAATGTTATTTGGAAAATATGTGTGATAAATAATCATCGCATATTACAAAATTTGAACTTGTTTTTGAAACCTTAAAACAATTTCTTTTATATTTTAAAATTTTTTTTAAAAATCAAATAAATCTCCATAAATTCTACAAAAACAAGTTCTGACAAATATTATTTGGAAAAATATGTGTGATAAAAATGAAAATGTACCTAGAGGGGGGTGAATACATATATTTCTAATCAATTAAAAATTCAGTGCAATATAAAATGAGATGATACAACCGATCACTCAAAACAAGACTAGAAACCGAATTCCCCATGAAGGGTTCTGAACTTCTCCTCGTGATTCCTTTAAATAAGAGTTTGAGGTGCTTAATTGCTATCTTGTTGTGATGAGCATAGATCGACAATAAAGAATAAATAAAAAACAAATAAGTAGAGACAAGAAAGCAATCACAAAAAAGAAGATTTGTTTTGAGGTTCGAGCCGCTGCTCTACGTCCCTGCCTTCACCACTGTGAAGAATTTCCCAATCCACTATAGGATCTTCCACTAAGGGACCTTACATCAAGGAATTACAACCACTCGGAGTACATAACTCCCCAATACACTCCTCTAGTTCAGAGGTAGTGTAACAATAATAGAATAATCTCTAGGTGATCAAAAGACCACAAACTCTCTCTTGAAAACTCTCTTACAAAATCCTATAGAATAAAATATAAATTTGAAACTCAAGAATTTATAAGTGAGAGTAAAATCAGAAGAGAGATTTTTGAGAACCAAAACTTAAAGAAGATTTTTGAAAATAAAAGCACAAAACTGAAACTTAAAAACTTTCTCTTGAAACCCAAAACTTTGATTTTCAATGGAATTGTTGTTGTTGTTGTGATAATCTCAACCCTAGTGACCCCTTTATATAGGTTTTAAAAAAATAAATTTAGAATAAAATAGTTTTACCAGGTTTAAAAGAAATAAATTGACTTTTAAAATTAACCAAAATACGATTAAAAAACATGTTAAAAATCAGCCTCTACAAAATTAGCCAATCTGGCAGACTGTTGGTCAACTTTGAGCACAGTTTGCAGGCTGAAAACGTCTTAATTAAAAAATAAGTATATAGTAATAATTTGTAAAGCTTTAAGTCTTCTTTTTAAAGTAACTTAAATCAAATCAATATCAGTTTGGAGTAGAAAGTTACCAATAAAATACTGACAGGTGTCAAATTAGAAACTGTAAACTATTTTCAGAACAAGAATAGACTTCAACTAAATATTTGACATCTTTAACATTTGAATCCAAAAATGATTATTGAATAAGCAATGTAGATATGAAAGTCATCTTTAAAATGCAATTTAAATCATATTATTTGAATATAAAAATAAAAAGTTATGATAAGAAATATAAAAGAGTGTCGAGCAGATCAGCAGAACTAAAACTGGTTAAAATTCAAAACCCGATATATGTGTACTCGAAATCTAAAACCGGTTAAACCAAAAACCAAACGTATTGAAATAGTGTGTGTGTGTGAATTTTTGAGCTTCAAAAATATATTCTATCCTTTACAAACTAAACTAAATACAAACCGAAGTCTTCTTATAGAACTCCTTCTCCAAGTCGACTTGATCCAAACACGATCCAATGAGCTTGACTCCAACTGAGTGCTAGATGCGATCTTGACGCGCGAGCGCTTGAATCTATATGTGTTAGCTCTAAAACTCCTTTGATGAAGCTAGACACCTACTAATATCTTGATTAATAACTGAAACTATATAAACGCAAGATCATTAATAGACTATAACTACATGAGTAAATCATCATCAAAACTAGAGTGATAAGCCTTGGGCCAACAATCTCCCCCTTTTGATGATGACAAAACTCATAGAGTTATATATGCATGGATTAAAGATAAGCTTCATAGAAGCTCCCCCTTAACTCAGCATAGCAACAAATAATAAAGATATTCAATAAAGTGCATAAACTAAACAAAAACATATATGCATAAACAAGAAAAATAAACATGCACATATAAACTCACTAAATTCTTCTTCCCCTTTTTATCAATTTATCAACAAAGGGGTGAGGGCAATCAAACAATAAAGATGTATATGCATATACATTCATGAAGAGGAGAGACGTTAAGTTAGCTCCCCCTGCATATACGCATTACATGAAGAAGAGATGACTAGACCCTAACTCACATTGAGCATAATATACAATGCATAAGCGAAGATGTTAAGCTCCCCTTACACATATGTGTGTACCACATAAAGAAGAGAGGTCAAGCTTATCAATATGTAAAGTACACTCAACATGAATCTATATATAGAGGGGATGTTAAGCTCCCTTGCATATAGGCAATACATATCAATAAATTTTGAAATTACTTTTAAAGACAAATTTTGATTTTTTTTTTTAAACAAACGTTTTAAATTTCTTGAAGTCAACAAAAATGAATTATGATACCAATGAAATCAAATTATAGTTTACAAAAACAAAAGTTGGTACCACTTAGAAAAATAATTTTTAAGATATCAATAATAGATTTTGATACCATTTGAAGGTGAAACATGAAATATATTTTGATATCAAATAAATACCAATTGAAAATAATATATAAGCTTGTAAAGTTTAACATAAACATAATTTGTGCTTTTAAAATGTAAAGACAATCACAATCAAATCATATATATGTATGTATGAAAATGAAAATACTAATTGAAATTGATACTTATTGAAATTTGAAGCATACATATATAAGAAAATAAATATGAGTATACAAAAATAATATTTCATGAAGATCATATGTATAACTCATACCTACCACCCTATTCATGCACATGATAAAAGATATTCAATAAGAGTATACAAGGCATGGTCACCCAACCAACCGCCCTTGAATAGTAGGTTTTTAAAAGTCATGATTTGAAAAAAAAATTTAGCATAATTTGAAAATTCTACCAATTGAAGAATAAAGACTAGTTTAAAGATAATTTTGAAAAACTAGTATTAAATCCTTCAAAAATGAAAACAAGTCATATATCCCATGAAAACATGAAAATCACACGATTATCGACACTCAAATAGCAATAAAGCACAAATATTCTCATGAAACAAAAAATCATGAGTAAATACTAAACATAGAGTGTAAGAGTCATGTAATTAATAAAATCATGGAATAAGACATTGAAGCTCATATAAATTTTCTTTTATCAAAATTAAGAAATCATCAAAACTAAATATGTTTCAAGGTATATGTATGCTTTGTTGAAACTAAAATACATACAAATCCCAAACATACACGAGCCAAAAAAAATTTGTATGAAAAGCAAGTAACTCTAGGATAGAGATGTATATCCAATAGTTTTTGACAAAATTAATTTATACATGAAGATAAATATATTTTTATAAAAACATGTACAAAAATAGGGAAAACAAATAAAGTTCAAGAGTCATCAAAACTATGCTATACAAGTACATCTAATGGGTACAAATGAGCAATAAAGTGCAAACATATGATAAACAAATGTGGCTCATTAGTTGTATAAGTATAAACACAAGTTTTAATAAAAATTTTATCTAAACAAGTAATCAAAAGCATGAAGTGCAAACCATGAACAAACATAATGAACATGAAAAACTAAAACATGCTAAAATCAATCAATGAGAGCATGTAAACATAAATAAGGATTTAGAGATAGTTACCAAAACCAATAGGGCTAATCTCTAGGTCTCCAAACTATGGTGGTTCTCCCACCAAACATCCTTGAAGGTGATGCATCTAATGTAGTATCCATCAAGCTCAAACGCATCCACCATCAAGGCACCAATACCCTCACGTCAAGTGAGAGCCCACACCTACAGCAAATATAATATGGGTGAATTTTGGTACCCATACCTTATTGGGTCTATGGGGGTTAGCACCTTTCCTAACTCAAATAAATTTATTTGTAAAATTTGAAATATTTATTTTATCATAACAAAATTTTACAAGGTGGCTTGTACGTCCACAATGTGTACAAGTGTACACATGAGCATACATAATGTCATGTGTGTGAACATGAGAAGTATGTATATGTCGTGGTTTGTGTGAATGTATATGTGGTGCATGTTTCTTACAAATATAGATTCCACTTTCTTGTGATGCATAGCACATTGGCTCAAAGTGGAGCCCAACAATTTGCACTCTTCTTTAACATACATATATCATTTTCAATATTAGAAGAAGAAGTAGAGCATGCAACATGTTTGTTAAAAGAAGATGAATTTATAGTAGCATGACAAACATTGGGAATCAAAATCAATTTCAAAGAAATATTTTTTTTGAAACTAAAGCTAGTTCTTCTGAAATTAAAACAATTTTATTTTTCAAAGAATCATTCTCTTTTAAAACAATTTCAAGTTTTGAAGATAAAATCTCATTTTTCTTCAAAACATCATCACAATCATTTTTATTTTTCAAAACTTCATTTTTCTTGAAAGCAAGGTCAAGTTAGGCTTTCAAGGAGTCTCTTTCACTTGACATCTCAACCCTCTCTTGTAAAACCATATTATGTTTGAAAACAAATTCTTATTTTTTTTCATTTATTTTATGACTTTTCTTTTTCAAAACTTTGTACTTTTCTAGCAACTTTTCACAAATTATAGATAGTTCTACATTTAATGCATCTGCATCCATGTTATCATAAGAAGAACTAGAACTATCATCTAGTTGAGTGTCCGAGTTTACCTCAAGGGAGTCATTCCCTTGGACCATGTAGCAAACTTGTTCAGACTCATCTCCACTAGATTCTTTCTCCACATATTTTGTCATTAATAGCTCAGGAGAGGTCAAAATGTTCCACACTGCAAAAGCGGAATCACAATGAGAAATATAGATAAATAATCTTTGCTAAGAGAATGCTTTAGTGCATCTAGGGCTTGTGTATTGGCCTCTATATGTTTGCTATTGTCAAGATAAGATTTCATGGTAGCGGTAAGGTAGACATGCAAACCTAGGGCTTTTAGATAAGCACTCATTCTAAACTTTTACATACCAATGTTAGAAACATCAAACATGGGAGGGGCAAGGTGATCCATGAGTGTATAAACAATAAGTGTGCAAATTCAAATCTAGATTAGCAATCCAAGATCTCACCCTTAGGTGGTTAAACCTAATATCAGGAGCGTAGGCTCTGATACCAATTGAAAATACACCTAAAGGGAAGGTGAATAGGTGTATTGCTAATCAATTAAAAATTTAATGCAATATAAAATGAGATGATGCAACAGATCACTCAAAACAAGACTAGAAGCCGACTTTCCCGTGAAGGGCTCTGAACTTCTCCTCATGATTCCTCTAGATAAGAGTTTGAGGTGCTTAATTGCTATCTTATTGTGATGAGCATAGATCGACAATAATGAATGAATTAAAAAACAAGTAAGTAGAGACGAGAAAGCAATCGCAAATAAGAATATTTGTTTTGAGGTTCGAGCCATTGCTCTACATCCCCGCCTTCACCACCGTGAAGGATTTTCCAATCCACTATAGGATCTTCCACCAAGAGACCTTACACCAAGGAATGACAATCACTCAGAGTACAGAACTCCCCAATAGTGTAACAATAATAGAATAATCTCTGGGTGATTAGAAGAACACAAACTCTCTCTTGAAAAACTCTCTTACAAAACCCTATAGAATAAAATATAAATTTGAAGCTTAAGATTTGTAAGTGAGAGTAAACTCAGAAGAGAGATTTTTGAGAACCAAAAACTTAAAGAAGATTTTTGAAAATAAAAGCACAAAACTGAAACTTGAAAACTTTTTCTCTTGAAACCCAAAACTTTGATTTTCAATGGAATTGTTGTTGTTGTTGTGATAAACTCAACCCTAGTGACACCTTTATATAGGTTTTAGAAAAACAAACTTAAAATAGTTTTATCAGGTTTAAAAGAATAAATTGACTCTTAAAATTTAACAAAACACGTTTTAAAAACATGTTAAAAATCAGCCTCCAGAAAATTAGCCAATCTGCCAATCTGGTAGACTGTTGGCCAATTTTGAGCACAGTTTCAGGCTGAAAATGTCCGATTAAAAATAAGATATAGGAATAATTTGTAAATATTTAAGTCTTCTTTTTAAAGCAACTAAAATCAAATCAATATTATTAGGTTTAGAAAGATATCAATAAAATACTAACAGTGTCAAATCAAAAACTGTAAACTATTTTCAGAATAAGAATAGACTTCAACCAAATATTTGATATCTTTAAAATTTCAATCCGAAAATGATTATTGAATAATAAATGTAGATATGAAAGTTATCTTTGAAATGCAATTTAAATCATATTATTTGAATATAAGAATAAAAAGTTATGATAAGAAATGTAAAAGGGTGTTGAGCTGATCAGCGAACTAAAACTGGTTAAAATCCAAAACCCGATATATGTGGACTTGAAATCCAAACTGGTTAAACTGAAAATCAACGTATTGAACTTGTATGTGAGTGTGAATTTTTTAGCTTCAAAAATATATTCTACCCTTTAACAAACTAAACTAAACACAAACCGAAGTCTTCTTGTATAACTCCTTCTCCAAGTCGACTCGAGCCAAACACGATCCAATGAGCTTGACTCTAACTGAGTGTTAGATGCGATCTTGATGAGTGAGCTCTTGAATCTATATGTGTTAGCTCCTAAACTTCTTTGTTGAAGCTAAATACCTACTAATATATTGATTAATAACTGAGACTATATAAACACAAGATCATTGGTAAACTATAACTACATGAGTTAATCATCATCAAAACTAGAGTGATGGGCCTTTGGGCCAATAAAAAAATCATCACATATTAAAAAATTTGAACTTTTTTTTTGCAATTTTAAATTTATTTTGAAATAATATAACTTGATTTTATAAAAACTAAACTTTAAACCACTATTTTATTTTCAATAAAGCTCAGTAAATCATTGTTAAAACTTTCTGTGTGTGCATGTGTGCTTGCGCAATCAGATCTATTCTAAACTTTATAAAGCTTCTAAACACTTACAGATCTATTTACAAACATCAAATCTTCTCTTTTGATCTTCGTCTTTATCTTGACTTGATTTCTTTGAACTTAACTACTTCTTAAGTGCTATATGTTATTTTTCTGCTTGAGCTCTTCAATCAGCACTAGATAGCTTCAAAACCTGACTTTGAGCCTATTATAAAGCTAAACACAAAATCATGATTATAAGATCATTAGTATTATAACTACATGAGTTAATCATCATCAAAACTAGAGTGATAGGCTTTTGGGCCAATAATCTCCCCTTTTTAATGATGACAAAACTCATGAACTTATATATGCATGAAGTAGAGAAAAGCTCTATAAAAGCTCCCCCTTAACTCATGCATATTAAATAAACATATAAATTTTAATAAAAGTTTTAAACATCAAACAAAATATTTATAAACAACTAAATATATATGCACAAAACATAAAACATGCATATAAAAACTTAAATTTCTCTCCCTTTTTTTGTTTCATCATCAAGAAAGGGGTAAACAAAGTGAAAATAGATTTTGAATACTGTGGTAGTCAGTTTTCGACCTCCTGGAGTCACCCCATATGTTCATCTCTCACCAACCAGGCGAGTGACATATGGCTACTTTCAGAACTTCTGAGCGGGAGTATCCATTTGATTCAAACTCCAAGGATGAGATAGAATCAATTATGAGAATCTCTATCTATAAGCCAAAATCCAATTTGAACTCGACAGTTATAGCTCCAGAACAGATTAACCATGTCAATAGTTGGATGTAGAGAATCAGATAAAGATGGACTCTCGTCCACCTCATTCAAATAAGGATGGTCAACTTAACTACCTCTTAGATAAGAGAGTTACGTGTTCAAACTAAGCATTACTCCTTAGACTTATCTAAGTAACATGACTTGTACATATACATATACATATATAGATATACATATACATATACATACATATATATATACACACATATCCATATACGTATATATATATATATACATAAATATATATATATATATATATATATATATATATCCATATGTATATACATATACGTATATATATACATATACGTATATATATATACGTATAGGTATATACGTATATATATATATATATATATATATATATATATATATATATATATATATATATATATATATATATATATATATATATAGACACACACACACACACACACACACACACACACATATATACATATATATATACATATATATATATACACACACATATATATATATATATATATACATATATACATATATATATATACACACATATATATATACATATATACATATATGTATATATATACATATATGTATATATGTGTATATATGTGTATGTATATATATGTGTGTGTGTGTATATATATGTGTGTGTGTGTGTGTGTGTGTGTGTGTGTGTGTGTGTGTGTGTGTCTATATATATATATATATATATATATATATATATATATATATATATATATATATATATATATATATATATATATATATATATATATATATATATATATATATATGAAAACCATCTAATATGAAGAAAGGATTGAAATCCAGAAATCCTAGCTGACCAGAGAACCCCAACTGTAATCGCCATTGACATAGTAGAATTTCTATCTCTCTCTGTGGTTTTTTCCCATTTAAGTTTTCACGTAATTCTCTGTGTTTGTGTTGGCTTTTATGTGATTTAATTATACTCACTCCATTATTTTGGTACGTGAATTAATTTAAAAACACCAAATACTGTGGGTAATTTCTTAAGAAATTACCCACAGTATTTGGTGTTTTCATTGGGATCTTTTGAACCCTTACTTAAGATTTCTCCCCATCCAATACCCTAACATTCCTCTAAACATCCTTGCACGACCAAATGGCTCCATAAAGGAGGAACATCACCCAGGCTAGTGCTGCATCCATCGCCGCTCCGAAAGAAAAGAGGAAAACTATCAAAATGCTTGAGCTTGAGGACCGTCAGCCCAACCTATCCGATGTCTACATCTTCGACGCCGATGATTCTCATTCAAACACTGCACAACAATGTGGGATGTAAGCAGTCAAACTTGAACCCAAGCCTGACAGCGAGGAACTCCTCTAGATGCTTTTCACTCTGCAAAAGTAGATGAAGGACCAGCAAACAGAGATGATCTAACTCCGTGAGGTGGTGTTCGTGAAAAAGACGCAGCGACCCATGTCCGAACCGACTACTTTAACAAATCAGGACACTGCGGAAGTTGCAGTCTTCCCCTATGGTGGAAGAAAATATGTGGACTCTTATGTCACCACTACTTACTTGGAAATTCGCGCACTTCACCAGAAGCTTGAGGCATGACCAATCAGCGACTTACGATGATTATGAGGATTCCGGTGACTCAGAGCGTTACCGAACCCCGAAGTTCTTTTGCATCGAAGACATCACAAATCTAGTCTAGAAGCGGCTCAACCAAACAAGCTAGTAATTTTTGAAGGAAATAGAGTACAGTGGCCCAAAACCCTCCAACTTACCACTGTCAAGGAAAATCACCACAGCTCCGCTTTTTGAAGAAATTCATGATGCTGACCTTCGATTACTATTCAAAAATCTCTGACCCTCTCCTGCATCTCTGCCAGTAAAAGGATAAAATGGCAATTTACCCTCACGATGATCGTCTTCTTTGCCGAACGTTCTTGTCCAGACCCAAGGGAGTTGCCTACCACTGATTTTACTCGCTCTCGAAGAATTCACTTTGGAGCTTCCATAACGTGACCTATGAATTCTACAATTAGTTTGCTTCTGAGAAGCGAATCCAGAAATCTTAGCTCACCAGGGAACCCCAACCGCCATTAACATAGTGGAATTTCTCTCTCTCTGTGGTTTTCTCCTATTTGAGTTTTCACATAATTCTCTGTATTTGTGTTAGTTTTTCTGTGATTTGATTATACTCACTCCATTATTTCAGTAAGTGAATTAATTTGTTAAGAAATTTTTCACAGCAAATACCAATTGTAAGAAAAATTTGTCCATTGAATATCAATTTTGAAAAACAAATCTACTAATTGTAGTTAAAACAATTTGAAAAAAGATATCAATCATGATACCGATTAAAATTAATCAAGAAATAAATTTGAAACAAATTTAAATGAAGATACCAATTAACAAAACAAGATAGATACTAATTACAATAATTGATACCAATTGAAAGTATGAACATATTTGCCAAAAAAATCATTTTCTTTCTTAGATCAAAAAGGAAAGGAATTAAAATCAAATCAAAGAATTTTCTCTCTTTTTTGAAATATGAACACAACAAATACATAGGCTTGTAAAAGAAATATCAATCACTATATTGAACCAAAATCAAACTTAGCAAGAATCAATTGTGCTAAAAATATGCACAAAACATTAAATCATATATATATATATATATATATATATATATATATATATATATATATATATATATATATATATTATGTGTTTATCTCATTTCTATCACGAACCTAACATGCATACATAAAAGAAATAATCAAATATATCGTATAATGCATGATCGCCCAACTAACTACCCACAGAGGTAGATATTCTCAAAAATGACTATTTGAAAACAGTTAAAAATAATTTGAAAATACTATCATGTGAAAAATAATGAAATACTAATTGAAAAATAATTTGAATTTGATTCAAAACTATATCAATTAAAACAAGTGAATTTCAAAAAGAATACATGTAATAATTGCAAGAATCATTAAAACTAGGATATACACATATAACTAAATTAGAACTGAGTACATAAAGGATATATCAAGTTGGGCACAAAATTAAGAGTGCATTTCAAAAGCTATGCAATTATTGTTAGCCCAAAAGCCCATCACTCAAGTTTTGATGATGACTAACACATATAGTTATAGTACTAATGATTTTATTTAGTTTAAGTTTGAGATATTGAACAAGATTTTACTTGGTGTTTAGCTTTTTTAAAGCTAACACATGGTGACTTAAGAGCTCAAGCTTATAAAACATATTTAATACTCAAAAAGGAGTCTAGCTCAGAGAATCAAGTTTAAATTAAGTCTACTTGGAGAAGAAGACCGACAAGAAGACTTGTGTATAGAGTTCGTGGGTTTAGATCACTTGTAAAGAATAAATTAGTTTTGATTACTCAAGCTCACACACACACAAAGTTTAAATATTGTTTTTTAAGATCAATAGTTTTGTTTTCGGTTTAATGGTTTTGGTTTCATAAGTTTATGTTTATACGATTTTCATCTCAATAGAATAAGTTCTATAGTTTGGAATATGGGTTGGATCTCATCCACACATATTAGAGCTTCAATTGTTTATAGAAACTTATTTCTATGTGCTTTAAGTTTCAGTTTATCAAGTATACGTTTTTTAAGTTCATGAATAGATTTCATCAAAACAAGTTTATATTGGTTTATACATGTATTGAATTTCATCCATATACATTGTTGCTTTATAAATGTTTAAGTAACTTATTTTGGTGAATTTAGTTCTAGTGTTTAAGTTTTGTAATTATCAAAACTTATTTTGATGCTTATTATCAAAAATAAGTTTATATCATTTATTATATGTATTGGATTCTATTCATACACATTGTGCTTCAAATGTGTTTCAATAACTTATTTTTGTATTTATACAAGTTTTGAAAAAAATCAGATTTCCATTTAGAAGTTCGGTTTTTCAAAAATACAGTTTTTGTTCTAAGCTTAAATTTTCATGTCTCAAAAATATTTCACATGTTTGTAATATGTGTTGATTTTTGATCGCACATATTTGTTATACATTGTATTTACATGAACTTATTTTTGTTGAATTTTTTTTGATTTATTGAAATTTAAATGGGTTTCAAAATGTCATTTAAAAATCCCTTTGTTATTGATTTTGGGCTGCTGTCAGTCGATCACATGGTCGACCAACGTGTGCAGACATGCACAAGCCCAAGGAATCAGAGCTCGGTCAACTGGGTGATCAACCACAGTAGTGCTCGGCCGACTGACCAGTCGACCGACTGATCCTGCAGAGCTCTCGGGTTTTGCTCGGTCAATCGGGCGGTCGACCGACAATCCCCAATGGCTAAAAATATAGTCGTTGGGCGGTCGATCGACCGGTCGATTGACAAACCATTTCTGGCACCTTTTTGAACTCTAACTGCTAGTTTTTCTTGGCCTATAAATATGGGGTTTTGGGGTGAGTTTTCAAGACGATTTTCAAGAGCTATTTTTCCTACATTCAACTGAGTTTCGAAACAAGTTTTTGGGCCTCAAAATCTACATCTTCTCATTTGTTTCAAAGTTTTTGAAAAATCAAAGAAAACAGATTTTGGAAATCCAAGTTTCAATTTTTCAATCTCTATATCATTCAAGAAGTTTTCCTAAGTGTTTTCTTTTATGCTTCTTTTTCAAAATTTTTGTTTTCTCACAAGCTTGAGCTATTCATTACAAAATCTATCCTCTAAGACCTTATATTGTAAGAGGTGTTGTTTTTTATCTTTGTGATCATCAAGTATTGTAACTATTCTCTTTTGCTTTGTGCTTTGTGCCTTCCCTCTTATGGTAGAGGTGATTGCTTTGTCCATCGACTTTGTGCCTCCTCTTGTGTAGAGGATTCAGTTAGTATCCTTTGTGTGGTCCTTATTGGAGAGAGTATCAGTAGAGTATGGTTACAGATAGATCTTAAGGATTTGATCTATAATTATGAGAGTAATCTTATCAAATGAAAATGACTATAGTGGATCAGAAGACCAGAGTAACATTAAGAGTAGCCGATTATGAACTTTGGAAAGTTAATTTGATACTCTTGGCAGATGAATATGTTGAATCATGACTCATGGTTGATTTAATATTAGATTATAGCATATTGACATAACTATAGATCTGGGACAATTCTATCCCTCACAGATGCTGCTTTGATTCATATGTCGACGCTATCTTTTAACCTTGCTGAATTTCGAGGACGAAATTCATTTTATAAGGTGGGTAGGATTATAACCCCCAATTTCATATGTACGTGTATCAATACTAGTATTTAATACCCAATTTTACCATCCTGGTAGTTGGATTGATGCCACTGCAGATCAAGATATTATTTTCTAATATTTTGACTGTTTGAAATTTTTTGGGAATTAATGGAGAAAAATCTCAATTCGGAATCGACCGATGTCATAGAATGACTCTAAGATTTTTTTAATTAACAATTAGAGATTAATTTCAGAGATTCGACTTTATAACAATGTATAGGATGACATTTTCAATTTTTGAGAATTTTTCTGATTTAATGTGAGTTTAAGCTAATAAACTAATAATTAAATGTTGATTTAAAAAATGCAATTAAATAAAAATATAAAAAAGAAAATATTTTATATTTGAGTCTACAGTTTCTAAACTGTGACCCATCATCAAGGCATTTAACCATCAATCATGACGCCTTCATGTTTCTTGGAACAAAAAGGTAACCATTAATTTTTAACCATCATTAATAGTCTTCCTAACAAAATGAAACAAAACACATTATTTAAAACCCATTATTTACATATGATAGTAATTTTTGAACCAGATCCCCGCTCCCTAGCTCCTAAACCTCCACCGCTATGCGACATTGGCATGTACATAGGAAAACACACATGAATTATTTAACCATTAGATTTCCCAACATTTTCACCACGTCTTCCACCTTTCTCCATTTTTTTACCATGCTCTCCAGCTGCCCTCCTTTTCTCTCACGTCCCCTAAGTCCTCCACCCATCCTCTTTCTCTCACCCACTCACCCGTGCGCACACTCTCCCTGTCTTATATGTTAATTCCTCTCTCTCTCTCTCTCTCTTTCTCTCTCACACACACTCACTATCTCTTTTCTTTCTCCCCAACACCATGGTCGTGAGCTCCCCTAGACCGCCCGGCAACACCCTTGGGCTGCACCCCTCTCCCTGACTACGACAGCCTTCTTTGGCAAGCGCACAATGACCCATGGCAGGAGCCCTTGCTACCGCACCCCTCCAGCGCGCGACACCCTCTCGCGACCATCTTCTCTATCACTCATCCGAGCACCATGGCCGTGCTCTCCTCCGCTGACGCACTGAAACCAACGACTCAACCATGGTGACCCCGACAATCCCTCAAAGTCACCGACATCCTCCGCAGCATCCGCCTCCACCGGCGAGCAACTTCACGGCCGCCTCTTCCCCTTGCGTGAGTCGTTTTATTCTCTGTGTGTGTGTGTGTGGTGTGTGTGTTTGTGTGTGTGTGTGTGTGTGTGTGTTTAATGGTATGGGATGTTGTGTGTTTAATTGGGTAATTATATATATGAAGATTTTTTATGTTATGTCCATGTTCTCCTCATGCAATGTGTGCGCGCGTGGGTGTGTGCGTTAGTAAATGCGTGCAGGTGTGGATATGTATATAGTGTGTATAATTTTGTGTGCATTTAAATGGCGTGTGTATGCATGCTTGGGACGTGATTTAATTAACATGTGTTTATAATATTTAAGCATGGTGTATAGGTGAGTGCATATATGTCTCTTCCCCTCTTTCTCGTGTCACGCAGGTGTCCATGGCCGTGGCCATCTTTTATCTATGACGACCTCTAGTGAGCTCCACCACGCCCTCTGGTCTCCGTCTTCGAGGTCGCGCGGCTCTCTCATCCGTCGTGGCTTCTCCGCCTCCTCCGCGGGCCACCGTCAATGACCATGTTTTCCACCTAACAATGCGTGAGTCTCTTTTACACTCTCTTTTTGTCTGTGTTTGTGTGGATGATTGCGTGTTTCGCATGTAAGTTTGTGTGTTGTGTCTATGGTTACGTGTTGCAGCAGTTTTGGACCCATTCATGCGATCCGAACTCGGTAATAGGAAATTCAGTTTGTGCTCATTGTGAACCCGATACACTGGTGATTTAAAGAAAAACCTATAGGATGATCCAGAGACTCGTACTTGTTCATCTAGTGTAGATAGCGATTCAG
Source organism: Agave tequilana (assembly GCA_038442645.1). Classification (NCBI taxonomy): domain Eukaryota; kingdom Viridiplantae; phylum Streptophyta; class Magnoliopsida; order Asparagales; family Asparagaceae; genus Agave; species Agave tequilana. The sequence continues at coordinate 173,262 of JAVJIF010006704.1, read as the reverse complement.
ACCAAAAACCACATCATTTCATGCAAGTGTACACAATCTCTTCTCCTTAATTTTCCTGTTGAATTTAATATTGTCTGTTATCTATTAATTCTTCTATATCATCGAGTTTCTGATTATCGATAATGTCCTGTAATCACGAGTACTATTATGTTCGCATTGCATTGTTCTGATGGTACCGTTGATTATGGTATTATCCATTTTACCATTAATTCTCTATATCATCATCGTTTCATTACATGATCACGATATATTGTTTCACATATCACGTTTGCATCTCATCATTATACATGCATGCATCCAACTAACATTGACATGATTTTGCTTGTATGTGATGGATCCTGACACGAGAACCAGTACTGATTGATGGATAAAGATTATATATCGACTGATATTGCGATCCTGATATTACTAGAAATTAATCGAGAAAAACAACCTTTATAGTTTGAGGAATTATTTGAGAATATTTTATTGGATTATGGACATATGATCATCGCCAATTTACTTTGACCTTTGGATTATATGACACTGACACTATTTGCGCTACTTTGCATTTGTCACTTGATATTGCCACCGTTACATTGTCCCGTGATCTTGATACACATTATATTCACTATATATGACTGATATTCTTGATACCGATTATGGGTCATGTACATTGAGTCACACACTATCTTGCACTCGCATTGATTAATGAATTTAACAAGCTGTGAATACTGGGGGGGACTCGTAGCAGGGGATCAGGGAGGTGTGCTTGGAAGGGCGACCCCTTGTGGGTTTGGATGCCACACATGATCTTGTTATTTATGTGCGCACCAGTTATTACATGTTACATGATACCTGAGTACAGTGAACTGCTTCTTTCTGCTATCAGGATTCAGTAACGCATCACTTGTTTGATATGCAGTTGTCCTGTGGGATGGAGCACATGATAGTTATATTAATATAAGGTTAATAAAATACTAGACATATACATGTGCATTATATCCTGCATTGTCATCAGTGATCTAGTACCTGACTTATATTTTCATGATACTGACACTTGAGACTCATATGACATGCATTATCTTGATTTCATGATATTCCTGGACTAACTACGTGATTTTAACTTATGATCTTGTGCTTTTGTGATCTTGTGATTATGCTACACGATAGTTACTCGTTCAGGACATCTCATGTTCATTATATATATGTCACACCATGCATGCACGGTGTTCTTGTATATGATCTATCATCTAGATTTTTCTGTTATTATTAATACTTTTAGTTCTCGATACTGCTAATCATATTACTCTTATTTCAATACCCTACTTGTACTGTTACTGCATTTCATATTCTCTCTTCTATTATTCTTTTCTCTTCATGTACTCTTGCTGGACTGCTTCAGACAAATTTTATTATTTTTTAGTATCTAGATTCAGAAAGCCTGCATAGAGAGCTGATCATAGAATATATTCAGTTTCAGTTGTTCTTCGGTGAGTTCAGTTTCTTTTCTTGATTTGTCTTATTCAGATATGGTGGATGATAGTGTTTCTATTTTAGTATTCCATATATGTGATTTTGTGACTGCTTTTGGTTATAAATGCATATATGTGTGCTATTCTGCTCATTGTTGATAGCCTAAGGTACTCATGGAAGAGATTTCACTCTTCATGAGTATCTGCTGGCCATCGTCACGTCCCCGTACTCCGTATTTTGGGAAGCAGGGCGTGACATAGACAAACAGAAAGTCATGCAAAAATGTGCAATCGACCGGTCGGTCGACAACCATGTACAACTTAGATACATGCACAAGCCTGTGCGTATCCGGTCGACAGACAGAGCAAGCTCTACTGGCAGTCGATCGGTCAATCGACTGACATGCACAACTTGGATACATGCACAAGCCTGTGCATATCCGGTCGACTGGCAGATCAAGCTTTACTGGCGGTCGACCGTGTGTCGACTGACGCAACCAAATTTTCAATATATTTTATATTAAAAGCTTTTTTGAATTTTTTTAAAAACACTTTGTTAAATCTTACAAAAATAAGTTTATATAAATTCTTTTGACAAAGTTCATGTGATCAAGAATCAACATGACTTGTAAACTCTTGAAACTTCTTTTTGCAATAGCAAAGGGATTTTTGAAATAAATATTTTCAAGATTGGCTTTCTCAAAAATGAACTTAAAAAATGAAATTCAAAACGAAAAATCTTTTGATCTTTTGCAAGAAAAATTTGAGATCAAATTTTTTGGGTGTGTATCTATGAGCCTTCCAAAATCTAAATAAGATTTTAACAAAACTAAATCTTACGTATATAAATTCTTTTATTCTTTGAGATGCTTTAACACATTCAAACTTGATTCCTCGAGCTTGACTCCCTCTTGAATATATGGTGCATTCTTTGTGCTTGAGCTCTGAAATCAACATGTATAGCTCCTTACTTGACTTTGAACTTTTGGTTGAAGTTATACAAACAAATTATGATCTTATTAAACTTGTAACTTAAAAAATTATAAGAGCATTACTATAAAAACTACATGAGATAGTCACCGTCAAAACTAGAGTGGTTGACCTTTGGGTAAACAAGCTCTCCTTTTTTGATGATGACAAAACTCATGGAGTTATTCAAAAATAAACAAAGGAGAGAGCTTCTTATAAAGCTCCCCCTGAGGATATGCATAAAGATGTATCAATGTATTCCATTTGCAATATATAGAGATATATCAATTTGCGCTCTAAGATGCATACAAGTAAATAAGCAATAAATAGTAGTATGCATAAATAGCCTCCAACCAACCAATCCATCCACCTCCAAAACATGTAAACACAAAGAGGTATATTAAAACAAAATAAGGAAATTACACACACTATAATCGACAAAACAAAGTCATGGAGTATGTTACAAACCATAATCCAAAGTCACAGAGTTAAACCAGATTATACATACCAAGTGTTTTTGAAACAAAAGTACATAAAATTGATAAAAGATAAACAACTCCTAGGATCTCCCGATGTCTCCAACTCCAAATACTTATGTTTTTGAAACAAAAGTACATAAACTGGATAAAAGATAAATAACTCCTACGATCTTCCAAGGTCTCCAACTCCAAATACTTCTCCCCCTTTTTGTCAACATCAAAAAGGTGGGATCACTCCTGGTCCTCGATGAAATTCGAGTCGGGTACGTAAAGAGGATCGTCTGAAGGATCGATGACTAGTCGATATTCACCTATCGACTCAGTAAGTGCAATCCAAGGATCAAAAGGAAGGCCTGTGATGGAAGAGACCGAGAATAGCCATAGGGCATCGGAAGAGGCCACTCGTCCTTAGAATAGAAAAAATCATTGCACTCTTGAAGGTATCAAGTGCTTAGCACATATAAGAAATGTCATTCCGAAATTCTACTTGGTTAGCAAGAATTTTCTAGGAGGAGGAGGAGGAACTAAGCTCAAGAGAATTCATCTTATCCATCAAAGTTTGCATAGATGAGGAAGATTAGCCAGAGTCGAATTGTGGAGGAGGTTGCTGCTGAGGGACATGGTCACACTCTCAAGCTCCTACTTGCATCCTTTTGGGAAGGGTATGATCAATGTTAACTGAAGGAGCAAAAGCAGTCTCAGAAGAAATATGAATCTTGAAGTATCTGAAGAGATGAGTAATCATCATCCAAAAGGAAGATTCCTAATTGGAATGAGGAGGTTCTCAGACATCATAAAATAGATAACGAGCTTGGGGATGTTTACTCTAATGTCTTTCAGAAGAAGCACAACCCCTATCGTGACTGTATTCATCTGATTTGGGAAGGATGTTGTGGAAAGTGATCTTGATGAGAACTTGAGCAGTGAGAGTATTCATTTCTTCATTCTCAACTAAGGCAGGGTTATCATCATTATGAAGAAAATGGGATGCAGTGTAAGGAGATTCATTTTCAGGATATTCATAATCTTCTAAATCATAGTCAAAGATGTTAGCACCCTCGCATGAGAGATGGAGGACACGAGCAATAACTTCTATGAGAATTTTCATCTCATGACATCTGACCCTAGAATAAAGCACATTGTCTTTAAAGGACAAGTTTGAATAAAATAAGGCTACAAGTTTAGGGTAGACTTGTTCTTTGATAAAGACAAAGTACCCAAGATGGATAGCCCTGAGAATTTGGACAAGATTGAGATGCACAAAATCATTGCGAACAATAGACCTATCAGATATAATCTGCTTTTTACAAAGTATAGTGTGTTTATAATTAGCAATCTCAGAAACAAATGGATCAAGATTAGAGAGTTTGGTTGTAGGATCAGATTTCTTGAATTTGTCTTGTCTATCGGATCTAGGCCTCTTAAAAGACATGATTAATGAAGCAAAAAACAAGTCAAAAATGAAAGAATTAATTTGGAAATGAAAGAACTGAAAAAGAGTGAGATTGAGAAATTTCATCACAAATTGAAGAAGAGCTCCACAAAAAAATGAAGAATCCAAAAGAAAGTAGAGAAATTTTGAGGTTTTATGGCCGAATTTTGAAAAAAAAATTGAAGAGTGGGTTGAGGAGGGAATAAACAACAAGAGGAAAATAGAAGAGGAACTGGGAATCTAGGGTTTTGAAAACAATTAATATAGGCTAAAACTAATGTTGATTGACTGGGTGATCGACCGACCTACGCATCTGCTACTTTTGCAGACACAGCGGTCGACTGGGCGGTTGATCGACTAAGAGAAACAAAACCCCTGTAAAGACATCTGTCGGCCAGTCGGTCGACTGACTTTGGGTTACAGAGAGTTCTGAGTCTCTCAGACTCCTCGTCGACCACGACAGCCCAAAAATTAAAAGATTTTATTTTACATTTTAAAATACTTTGTTTTTTATAAATAACTCTTTAAATAAATTATAAAACTAAACAATCATGTAATAAATCATTTTTTACATATACCATAAATTTTCATAAGAAAAATTATTTTCATGAGCATATTTGTTAAACCGAATGACCATTCATGTCAAATGATTTTGTAAAAAAAAATTTAAACAAATCAAACAACATTTTTAAAGATTCAATTTCTAACAAATTCATCATAAACTATCAATCAAAACATATTCTTCGTTGACTTATAAAATATTGGCATAAATCATATAAATTCAAGATAATTACACATATTTAAATCATCTATTTAAAAACATGTATTAAGCAAAAATTTCAAGAAATGAAGCTGTATACTCTTGACTGCTTTAACTTCTCATCATAGTTCCTCTAAATTACGAGTTGAGATGCTCAATTGAGTTTTAGAATTTTTGTGCTTAATAGACAATGATTAATATGTTTATTTAAACTAGCATGTATGCATAAATAATAGTCAAGCAATAGAATCATATGAAAAGTATAGACTATCATCATGATATATAGACCCAAAAAAATCTTCAGTGGATGAAGATGTTATCAATTCGATTGTATAGCAATCTCCACTTCCACAAAAGTGGTGTCTCTACCTTATCTCCTCGACAGAGATGCAACCTTTAAGTAGCAAATGTGCCCACTATCAAGGCACCACCTTCCCCTAAGTTTTGGACGAGGACACATCTATATCATGTAAAATTAGTGTGTTCTTTGGTACCCATATCTTTTTGGGTCTTTGGGGTTAACATCCTTGTGTCTCCAAATATTATTATTATTTAAATCTAATCTATTATAGTAAAATTGTGCAAGGTGCCCCTTACAACCACAATGTATACATGAATACACCTTACCATACAAGTAAGCATGGTGGGTGGGGGGGGGGTGTGTGTGTTTTGTGTGCATGCTTTGTGTTTTGTGCTTGTGGTGAATGTTTCCTTGAGTTTTTCTCTGAGCAAATAAAAAACTAATTTTGTTAAAATTAAAAGCACATTTCTTTAAAGTATCATCCAAAACATTCATTTTCTTTTCATGGAATCAAATTCATTTTTGTCAAAAGTAATTTTTGAACTTTTACCATTGCAAACAAGTTTATGCGAATTAAAATCCTTTTTCACTTTTTAAAAATATATCGATAAATCCTCTTTTTCTTTAAAATAATATCTAATTTATTTTTCAAAATTATTTTCTTTTCCTAATTTCTTATTTTGAAATTTTGAAATCTAATATCGTTCTTGAAATTCTTCAAAAGCACTAGCAAGCTCATGAATGGTTAAGACACAATCATCGAGTTGTATTTCCAGATTTACCTTGGTGAGATGCTTATCATTGGCCTGAAAGTTCACCTAGAGGACGTGAATAGGAGATATGCTAATCAATTAAGAAAACACAACAATTTAAATGAATAATGAAATGGACAACTTAAAAACAAGAAGTGAAGCCGGATTCTCAATTAAGGGCTCTATACTTCTCCTATAAATTGCTCTAAATTAAGAGTTGAGATGCACAATTGCCGTCTTACTTGAATGAGAAAAACTGACAAGTATGAATGATACAAGCAATATATAACAAGTAGACTGAAGTGCAATGAAAGCAATAACACAGGTGTAAGTATTAGATAAAGAGTGAGAGTAAGAGAAATGACAATCGCAAATGTAAGAAATTTGTTTTGAGATTTGAGCAACTCTCTCTACTTCCCCGCCTTCACCGCGTGAAGGATTTTCACTATCCACCAATGATCACCACAAAGGAATTAAAATGGTCTACACGAGACCCGGAGTGCACAACTCTAACCTTTAATGCTCTGCACAAGAGGTAGCACAAAGCCAAAAAAGTTTACAAAATCTTGGTGACCACAAAGATCGCAAACCCTCTCTTTACAACTTTATAGAGTGTAGAATGGAGAAATAAATCTCAAGAAGTTTGTGTGAGAGAAAATTCAATTTAAAAGAATGAATTTGAGAGATTAAAACTTGTAGAAATTGATTTGGAATTGAGAGCTCTTGAAATTTGAAAAGTAGAAAATTTTTAAACTTTTCTCTTAAATAAAAACTTGATTTTTTTTAATATTCTTGTTGTTAATCCTCTAAAATTGACCCATATATATATATATATATATATATATATATATATATATATATATATATATATATAGGCAAGTGATAAAAGTTATTAAAGGGATTGGGGGTTATTAGGTGGGTGATTAGACCCAAAACTATAAAAATACCTGTTGAAAAGTCAAAAATTATTTCAAATACTAAATATAGCCATTACTGTAGCTTTTGTAGAGTTGTCGATCGACCGGGCGGTCAACTGCCAATGGCTAGAAGAAATAGTCGTTGCTAGTCGGTCGACCAACCGGTCGATCGAGCCACAAACAGAGAGCTCTGACATTGGAACGGTCGACCGGTCGATCGACCGAAGTGCCAAACAGAGAGTTGGTCTGTAGTCGACCGAGTGATCGACTGGGTCTTATACACACATTCGGTCGACTAGGCACAGTATAGTGTGCACTGCGCGCAAGGGCGATCGACCGGGTGGTCGAACAACCAAGCCTGAAAACCTGTATAAAATCTATTTTTGAAATTGAACTAATTTTTAATAAATTATATATGTATAACAATAGTTTTAGCAACATATAGGCTATGAGATACATGTATATAAATGGTTATAAAAATTTGAGAAAATATTTTGAGAAACATGTATCAACAAATATTTTGAGAAACATGTTTAAAAACCAAAAACTAGATAAACATCTTTTGTGTGTGTGTATTCTTGAGCATTAATTCAACACCCTACACTTATATATTTTAAGTTCTTATACAGGTTACTCAATCTTCAAGTCTCTTTCAAGTGGGCATCTCCAATAATCCACGCGCCATACTTGAGTCAACTTGAGCACTTCAATATCTTTCTTTTAAGGAAGAATGAAACTAAATCTCTTGAACTCTGAAAAACTTAAACACACCTGGGCTTGATTAGTATCTCATAATTACATAAGTTTTGTAATCATCAAAACAAGAAACTAGTGTGATTATAGCCTTGGGCTAGCAATCTCCCCATTTTTGATGATGATAAAACATATGAGTTATTTATAAAAATAATTTGAAGATCCTAAAAAACTCCTCCTCAAATTATGCTTATTTGAAATCAAGTTCAATATCACTAAAAGATTTTGTCATTATGCTATATATATATATATATATATATATATATATATATATATATATATATATATATATATATATATATATATATATATATATATATATATATATATATATTAACAATTTAGAGCAATATGCATAAATAGCCATCCATCTATGCCTTCTTCCACTAACAAAATATGCAATAAACTAAAAAATACTTAACTAACTATTGTATGAAACATGGGTAAATGGATTTAAGATCATTTAAAATAAAATAACTCAACAATTCTTCTTCCCCTTTTTTCATACATAAAAAACGAGTAAATAATGAAAACCATGATACCAATTTAAAAATAATTGAAACATGAATACAAATTGAAAGGCATGTAAGCTTGGATATTAACTAAAAACATATGAAAATATTTGAGGTTTTAAACCAATTAATAAACAAGTAAAAGAAATATCGAATTGAAAATTTTAAAATAATAAGCTTATGATTCCATCGTACAAACATTTTACTCACCACAAATGAAAGAAAATCTATTATAATCAAGTGATTTTGTAAAAATATTGACCAATTGAAAATTGATAAAACATAATCAATTTCAATATCGCCTTTCTCATAATGATCTCTAAGAAAGTGATATCGAATCTATATATGCTTGGTCCTACTTTGTCAATTTACATTTTTGCTCATATGAATAGTACTAGTATTATTATAAAATATTTTAATATGATCATAATGCAAATCATAATCAAGAAGAGTATGTATCATCCAAAAGACTTGTGCACAATAAGCCTCGGCCGCAACAAACTCCGTCTTGATGGTTAAGAGAGCCACAAAATTTTATTTCTTGAAAGATCATGAAACAAGGCAATTTTTTTAGAACCAGTTCCACTAGTGCTCTTCCTATCCACCTACAACTGGTATAATCTGCATCCGAATAACACGTCATAGAAAATTGTCAGCCCTTCGGATACCACAAGCCCATTCTAGTAGTGCCCTTAAGATATTTAATAATGCATTTTACTGCAATCTAATGAGATTCTTGAGGACAAGATTGTAATCTAGTACATATACAAACACTAAATATAATGTCCAACCTACTTGTCGTCAAATAAAGTAAACCACCAATCATGATATGGTAAACTTTAATGTCAACTTTTTTACCTTATTCATTCTTGTCAAGTTTAGATGTAGTAGCCATTGGAGTTTTGTTAGTCTTCGCATCTTCTGGCCCAAACTTTTTGATTAGTTCTCTTGTATACTTGGCTTGATTAATGAAGATTTCATCACTCTTTTGCTTGATTTAGAGTCCAAGAAAATAGTTGAGCTCTCCCATCATGCTCATTTGAAAGTCTCCTTCATATACAACTTAAAATTCTTGCATAGTTTTTCATTAGTAGAGTCGAAAATAATGTCATCAACATAAATTAGAATAATTAAAATATTATCATTAACATGCTTAATAAACAAAGTGATACTACTATACCATTAATAAAATCCTTATCAATAAGAAAACTACTAAGTCTTTCATACCAAGCTCTTGGAGTTTGTTTCAATCCATATGAAGCTTTTTCAAAATCTAAAAACAAAATCCGGATGTGTAATATTAACAAACCTGGGGTTTTTCAACATATATGTCTTCCTCAATAAAACCATTTAAAAATACACTTTTAATATTCATTTAAAAAGTTTGAAATGTTTAAATGAGGCAAAAGCAAGGGTAAAATCGATACATTTGATTTGGGTGTAACCTTGGGCCACTAGCCCCCTAATTACACCATCCGACTCATCCATCTTGATTCTAAAGACCAATTTAGTGCCAATGATTGGTCTATCATGGGCCCTAGGAATAAGATGCCAAACGTGATTACGCTCAAATTGATTGAGCTCTTCTTGAATTGCAAGTAACCAATATGAGTCACCCTCGGCCTCGAGGATGTTTTTGTGCTCTATGTGTCGTATAACTACAAAATGGTCACAAATATCTTGAAATTTGGATATAGTAGTTACCACATTTGATACATCACCTAAGATGAGATCTTTGGGATGACTTGTAGCGTATCTCCAATCTTTTGAAAGTGACTGAGTTGGCTCCACTTCACCATCTTAGACTTCACCATTTGCATTGTTATTTGGCTTGTCATCTTCTTCTTGCACCGATGAGTCTTTCATAAAAATCTTCCCAAAGTTTTCATATAAGGAATCAATCTCTGTAACATTCTTTATAAGAGAGTTAAATTTCTCAAATTTTACATGCATAGACTCTTCATTAGTCAAAGTTGACATATTGAAGACTCTATAAGCCTTACTTGTATTTGAATACCCAAAAAAAATAACTTCAAAATATTTTGGATTAAACTTTCTTAAATTTCTTTTTGTATTCAAAACAAAATATTTACATCCAAAAACTTTAAAATAGGAACATTTGATTTTCTTAAATAGTAATTCTCAAAAGGAGTTTTATTGGAATTTTTGTAAAACTAAATCCTATTCCCAATGTAACATGAAGTATTTACGACCTCGACCATAGATATTGAGGGAGTTCGTATTCACTAATTATGATCCTAACCATCTCTTGAAGAGTGCGATTCTTCCTCTCAATGACTCTATTTTGTGGAGGAGTTCTACGACATGATAATTCATGTTTGATTTTTTTTTTTAAAATTAGTGATAAAGGAATGGTTGATAAACTCACCAACTCTATCACTTCTAATGCGTAAAATCAAAAAATATTTTTCTTTCTCAACACTTTTTCTAAAAATATGAAAATACGAAAAAGCTTCACTTTGTGATCCAAAAAGAAAACCCAAGCAAATATTGAAAAATCTAATGTTCAAAAATAAGGCATAAGAGTTAGAGTTGAAGCCCGAGTCAAAATTTCATGAATACGAAGGTGTATATGACTTAGGGTAAAATAATAGATTAGATGAGAAATACAGTTTGACTCTTTACTTTGATTAATAACAACTTTTTGAATAGAGACTAAGTATAGGAATGAAAACTTTGATTTTTCGATAACTTATATATTACTTGAATTTTTACAATACTTCAAATATTTTCTCGTTTTTTCTAAATGTGTTTTCAAAATAATAACACTTTGTTTCTCTGTTTTTTTTTTTGATTTTGTGGGTGTAATCCATTGAAAATCCTCACGAGATAAAACTCGTCCTCTAGGATAACCGAGATGTTTAAAGACTTGTTGTACATGGTCAGTGCAATCGTGTAACCTGCGAAAGTGGCCCAATAATTTCTTAGTCTTTTGAGTCTTTGCTTGAGGATGAGCAACAAATGTGCGGGGGTGTCATTGTACACGTTTATTGCATGTTTAATGCTAAATTTCTGTATTTATTTTGTAATAAATCCTGCTAATTTCTTGTCTTAATATCTTCTTTTGTAGTTTTGTCTTAATGAAGGGAGACAAGATAAGACCAAATAAAAGCCAAATAAATTCTTATTTAATTCAATCTATTTGGTAAACTGAAGATAAAGCTAAATAAAATACAGTTAAAATCAGATTTAGAAGAATTAATTTGGTTAGCATGAAAAATCAAAGGGATATTATAAGAATTCAGAGATCCAAAAGAGATATTATCAGAAGATCTTTTCTATTGGACAAGTGATTAGGTCTATATCTCTAACCTTATCTCCAACCTTATCAGAAGATCTTTTCTGTTTATCCCGCGATTTGGTCCCTATCTTCAGACGCTCTCCCTACTCCCTTTTTAGCTATAAATACTGCATTTTCTGGAGTTCAACATGACGAAAACTAGGATTAAATTCTTACTTTATTTTTAGGGTTTAGAATCATTGTTAGATAGTTTTAAGAAGTTGTATCTCAATTCTTTACTTTTTAGTTTAGTCCAGTAACAAGAGAGAGGAAAAGAGTGTGTAATTTACCGTTGAAGTGACATCAAAGGAGATTCACCTTGTTTATCCAATTCTTCTCGAAATTGCTGGTATGTTATATTTCAATTCTATGTTTTGCTTTACAACTACTATGAGAAGCTAAGTCAATTTTTTTGGTCTCACTATTATCTCTCTTCTATCCTTCTTTGTTTTGAAAGTTTTTTGTGCAAAGAACCCAAAAGAATCATATCGATGCCTTAAACTAAGCCTTGCTTCTTTGCAAGTGTTCTTGAAGGCACATGAGGATGGGTTTAGATTTCTCAACTTTCATTTTAAAATTAATACTTGAACTTGTTTTTACTTCATTCTTGGAAAACAAAATTGATGATTTAATATTCAGTTCAAGAGAGATTTTTAAAAGGAGTTAACTTCTTCTTACAGATATCTTATTTCCTTTACTTAAACTTTCAAAATTCAGGATTAAGCTTTTGCCTACGATCGAGTTGAGGCACTAAGATTTTCAAGGAAAGAATACATCATTGAGTAATAAGATAGTGAGGCCGGATTTCTTTTTTATTAAATACAAACAAACATCAGTCTCAAAGTCCTCTTAAAAATCATCTTTTACAAAACCTATTCTAAATCTTCAATTTCTCTTTGAATCACTTCTCTACACTCCATCATCTTTTCATCTAAAAATATTAACACTAAAACTTATTTTTCTCAAAATACCGATATGTTTGCATCATATCTCTCCTCATAAACATGACCCGTTAGCCCTAATCTACACGATAAATTAATTTTGCATCAACTGTTTGCACTGTTGCCGGGGAGAGAACAGTATTCTTTTTGTTTTGACAAGTTTAGTGTTCTGTTTTAGGGTTAAGGAAATCAGGTTGAGAATTCAAGTATTGCAGAAGAAGACTTGTTATCTTGTGCCCCTGCTTTAGAACGTAGGGCATAGGATTGCAAGAGTTGCCGCAAAAACGCATATTTTATCACGCAAATGCGGCAATTTTGTAAGATTATTAAAACTTTTTTTTGCAGGACATAGCAAAATAAGCTTTCTTAAATTGCTAGTTTTAGATATTTGATTATTTCATCATCCAGTTTTAATCCAACAGTAATCGGTTGATTAAAATTGCATAAAAAAACATTTAGACTTGCATTCCTCGGCATTTGTCTAATTACGTTTTCTTTTCAATTACTATTGAAGAAAGTTAGAGACAAGGTACATTTGCATAGTATCTAGCTTAGGAACATTCTTGGGTGATTTATGTACTTATTGAGTGTTACTTTTGCTATATCATGCACACTTGCACAAACAAATCTTAAGGGCAAAACTAACAAAAGATAAGGTGGGGGAGTCATTATCCTTTCTTAGCCCACAAATCATCTCCAAGCACGCACAACCTGAGCCTAACTTAAAATCTGATAGACGTTGGCCTAGGGACATCTCGAACTCACTAGGAGGTTGCCCTAAGGGAAAAGTTATTATAATTTGACTCTTGCCAAATCGGTGTCAAAGGACAAGGATTGAGTGTTGGAACTTGCTTTTGATGATACATTTGTGAAGCCATTTCAATGGAGCTCTATCTTACAAGCTTATTCAAGAGTTCTACATGATCAAGACTTCCCAAAGAGAGTTGCTATTGATGTGTATTGTAATGTTTTATAGTGTGTTAAAAGCCTTGAAACACACACACATCATAGCCCTATTAGTTGACTTATATCCTTTTATAATCGACTTATACATGGTATAGTCGACTTGACAATTTCCCTAGTCGACTAACCTTTGTCCTGCAAATATACCAACTCTCTGTTTTGTGACCAATATGCATTATTAGTCGACTTCACAGAATATATAGTTGACTAATAAATGACCTAGTCGACTAACCCCTTAGTCTGGTCGACTAGTTTCAGTTTCCAGAAACTTGTCCTAGTCGACTTGACATCTTTTGTAGTCGACTAACCCAGTGTAAATTACCCAACCTAGTCGACTAACCCCTACCCCAAGTCGACCAATGGCAGTTTCTGACTGTTGGACAGTTTCTGTTTTCTGGTGTTTTATCCAATGTTATCCAACGTTTCAAAATTCAAAATGGACCTGATAACTACCCTAACTGACTATGGATTTTAGCTATAAATAGGTATGTTATTCTAGGCTAAATACACAAATTAAAATCAAAAGTTTTCTGAACAAAAACGCTGTCAAAATTCTGGTTTTCTGAAAACTTGTTTCCACTTTCTGTTTCTTCACCAATTCCTACTCTATTGTGAAGATTTCTGAAAGTCCACCTATAAGAGCCCATGCCCACGATCACATACAGAATCAAGGCTTATAGGATCAATTGCAATCACTCAAAGAGGAGCATTGTACAAGAGCGTCTTCGGGTTGAAGGGAGTTTGTACAAGGTGTTGCGGTCTTCTTGGTTGTAAGAAGAGTTGTACACATTTGGCAAAGGGGATTTGTCAAGTGGTGTAAAAATGTTGATTTTGGGTGTACAAAGTCAAAGGATAAAGGAAAATCTCAAGTGGGTGGCTTGGGGACTGGATGTAGGTCACGAGGACCGAACCAGGATAAATCTTTGTGTTTGCGTTTGCTTTATCTTTTCTGTGATTTATTTTTCCTTTATTGCAACTACTTTATATTTACGCTAATATCTTTGTTTGAGTGTTGACGTGTATAGTAGATCCTACAATTGACATCATCTCGGGACCAACAATTGGTATCAGAGCCCTGCATACCCAGTTAACAACCATACAAGGATGGCAACAGAGTTTCTTTCGTCACAATTCAAAGAAGGACATTCTACATAACGTCCACCGCTATTTAACGGATCCAACTACAACTATTTGAAGTGTAGAATGAAGATCTACTTGCAATCGCTCAACTACGAACTATGGAACATAGCAGAAGCACCGTGCACCAAGCCAACAACCAACTACACCGCGTTGAGTAATGAACAAAAGAAGAATGCAAACCTTGATGCCAAAGTGATGAATGCTTTATTCTGTACCTTAACCAAAGAAGAATTCAATAACAGCCACTTCTGTAAATCAAATATGGCACACTCTACAGGTAACACATGAAGATAAAAATAAGGTTAAAGAATCTAAAATTTCTATTCTTGTCCACAGGTTTGAACTTTTCAAAATGAAGGAGAATGAAACCATCTCAGAAATGGTTACAAGGTTCACCGACATAACAAATTCCTTAGCATTCCTTGGAAAGGAATACACCCAAGTCGAAAAAGTTCGCAAGATCCTTCGTGCACTCACACCAAATTAGGAGAAGAAGACAACTGCAATAGAAGAAGCGAATGGTCTCTCAACAATGTTGTTAGAAAACCTTATTGGTAATCTAATGGCATATGAAGTGCAACTCGAAGACAGAAAGAAGGATGAACAACAATCTCTCTCAAAGAAGAAAGAACTTGCCTTCCATGCATCCTCAGACACGGACAATTCAGATAAAGATGAAGAGGAGATGGCAATGCTTTCAAGAAAATTTAGAAAGTTTTTGAAGTAAGGTTAGTTTAAATATTTTAATTGTAATAAAACAGGTCATTTGAGGAAGGATTACCCATTGCTCAAAAACAAAGGTAAATTCAAGAACAAAAAGTTCAGAAAGAAGAAAGACTACCAAGCATCATGGGAAAATATTGATTCCTCTTCCTCTGACGAAGAAAAAGACACTGAACATGCCAACATCTGTTACATGGCTCTAGAAGAAGATGAGGTACAATTTTTTTAACTCTTAGATGCATTTCAAGAATTATACAATGATTTTAAGAATGAAAAGATAAAGAATAAAGTTTTGACAAAGGAAAATGAAAATCTTTTCAAAGAAAATTCTTGTTATGCTTCTCAAATTTCTTCTATAAATTCTCAAAAAGATGATTTTGAAAAAGTAATATCATCATTAAAAAAAGAAAATGAGAATTTATTACAAAATAATGTTTTATTGAAAAGAGAAACTATGTCTTTAAATGAAAGAATTTCTGTATTAGATAAAGACATCAATTTTCAAAATGAAGTATGAAGAGATTTTGAAAAATGTGACTAAATTTAATCAAGGAAAGAAAAGTTAAATGATTTGTTATCATACCAAAAGATGTCACATAATCATTATGGTCTTGGATTTTTTGAAAAATCTACAAATGATAATAATCCATATAATTCTTTTGTGAAAAAAAATACTGATAATATTTCAAAAAGAATTAAGAACAAGTTCATATGGGTTCCTTAAAACTTAAGCATTGTTGATAAAAATACTTATAGTGCATCATACATACATGATATATGTAATTCATGCAATTATGTGTATACTAACAGATTGAAACCAAATTCAAATTGGGTCTGGTCTCCTAAAGGTTAATGCTTTAATCATATTATTGGTACTATTCTAATGTCAATCTTTCAGGTACTATATAAGAAGAACATTTATCATATATATATATGTTATGATATATTTGTTGCAGGGAGAGAACACATGTTTTTTCTATATCTGTTGTAACCTGTTTTCAGCAGGGGAGCACATATTTTCTGCAGAGGGAGAACATATATATTTTCTACAGGGGGAGTATTCATACACACAAAGTGTCATCATCAAAAAGGGGGAGAATGTTGGAACTTGCTTTTGACGATACATTTGTAAAGCCATTTCAATGGAGCTCTATCTTACAAGCTTATTCAAGAGTTCTACATGATCAAGACTTCCCAAAGAGAGTTGTTATTGATGTGTATTGTAATATTTTATAGTATGTTAAAAGCCTTGAAAACCACACACATCATAGCCCTATTAGTCGACTTATACCCTTTCATAGTCGACTTATACATGGTATAGTCAACTTGACAATTTCCCTAGTCGACTAACCTTTGTCCTACAGATTTACCAACTCTCTGTTTTGTGACCAATATGCATTATTAGTCGACTTAACAGAATATATAATCGACTAATAAATGACCTAGTCGACTAACCCCTTAGTCTGGTCGACTAGTTTCAGTTTCCAAAAACTTGTCCTGTGTTTTAATCTTGACCTAGTCAACTTGACATCTTTTGTAGTCGACTAACCCAGTGTAAATTGCCCAACTTAGTCGACTAACCCCCTACCCCAAGTCGACCAATGGCAGTTTCTGACGGTTGGACAGTTTCTGTTTTTTGGTGTTTTATCCAACGTTATCCAACGTTTCAAAATTCAAAATGGACCTGATAACTATCCTAACTGACTATAGATTTCATCTATAAATAGGTATGTTATTCTAGGCTAAATACACCAATTAAAATCAAAAGTTTTCTAAACAAAAACTCTGTCAAAATTCTGGTTTTCTGAAAACTTGTTTTCACTTTCTGTTTCTTCACCAATTCCTTCTCTATTGTGAAGATTTCTGAAAGTCCACCTATAAGAGCCCTTGTCCACGATCACATACAGATTCAAGGCTTATAGGATCAATTGTAATCCTTCAAAGAGGAGCATTGTACAAGAGCGTCTTCGGGTTGAAGAGAGTTTGTATAAGGTATTGTGGTCTTCTTAGTTGTAAGAAGAGTTGTACACATTTGGCAAAGGGGATTTGTCAAGTGGTGTGCAAGGTGTTGATTTTGGGTGTACAAAGTCAAAGGATAAAGGAAAATCTCAAGCGGGTGGCTTGGGGACTGGATGTAGGTCACGAGGACCGAACTAGGATAAATCTTTGTGTTTGCGTTTGCTTTATCTTTTCTGTGATTTATTTTCCTTTATTGCGAGTACTTTATATTTACGCTAATATCTTTGTTTGAGTGTTGACGTGTATAGTAGATCCTACAATTGACATCATCTCGGGACAAACATTGAGAGGCGAAACCTTGAAGGCTGGTGGTTTGGCTTAATTAGGTCCATTATATTTTGGCGTGGATACCTCCCACCAATTTTGCCCCCATCTAGTTGATTAACTTGTGATCAGATTCTGCATTATACCTCCTGTCTACAATCTAATCAGTTAGGAGTCATCTAGTCTAAGTCTACCTTAGAATACACATGGTTAAATTTTTTTTTAACTGATTGGTGAACTTTTTTTTTGGTAGTAGTCGTGTACGCAAGTGTGGTCGAGAGATCCAACCACATCTAGGTTGACTAGAAGCACTTATACCACCCAAATCAGAACCAAAATCAGATCCAGTTATGGTTCAACCTACATCATTGCAGGAGAGGTTTTATCTCATGAGGACCTCCCTTCTATCTTGCATTCGGCTCCCGGAAGCCAATGGCAACAATTTTGAACTGAAACTACAATTCATCAACACTCTTTCAAAGTTTCATAATCTAGAGTTCGAGAATACGTATTTCTTCATAAGAGAATTTGAGGAAGTATGTCTTATGATGAGTATGCACTATTTAGTAGACGATGCGGTTAGGTTACGTTTCATCTCTTTTGCACTTAAAGACCTAACCATGAAATGGCTATCGGTCGATTCTATCACTTCTTGGGATGATTTTGTCAAGGCTTTCTTTAAGAAACTCTATCCTATTTACAAGATCGCTCTCATTAGGAAGAATAGCATGTAGTTTAAGCAAGAAATTAGTAAATTATTTTGGAGTACTCTGAAAGTTTCAAAGACCTCCTTGCCTAATGTCCTCATCATGGTATAGAGAAGTGGTGACAGTGTCAAATTCTTTATGACGGTGTGGACTACGAAAACAATACCCTTTTAGAAACCATGTGCCAAGGGGGATTCTTTCAAAAGAATGAAAATCAAGGGTAGGATTTATTTGAGGATCTAGTCAAAAAAACCATCCAATGGGAACCGACTCCCGAAAAGTCTAGGAACGCAAATTCTATCTCTTCAAAAGAAGGTCTACATTCCATAGGATCATCTATAGCTATCCAGGCTAAAATTTCTAGCCTAATGAGGAGATTGGAAGCTTTAGAAACCTGAAATCCAGTTTCAGTCATCCAAATTAGCCCAAATCAATTTTCAACTCCGGGATGTACTTACTATCAAGCCATGAACCATGTATTTGAGGAGTGTCCAGTTTTTCAAGCTCAACAAATATTGCCTGAGCTCATGAATGCGGCCTTTTCTCGGCCCAACAACAATCCTTACTCTTAAACGTATAATCCTGACTAGAGAAATCATTCAAATTCTCATGAAGTCAAAATAATCATGACCACTCAAAGTCAAACCACTTTCAACTCCCAAATAATCAACCTAATTTTTCTCATTATCAACACAATTTTTCCTACCAAGCTCCACAATTTTCATTCTAATGTCCTCCACTTGAGAAGAGAATGACTAACTTTGAGAAGAATGATTAAGCCAAACTTGCACAGAAAAATATCACGTTTAGAGAAGTACTAGGTCCTCAACGCTACCGCTATAGCAAGTGGTTATGCGGGTCATGATCCACAGGGAGGGACAGCGATGGAAGCAATTAAGTAAGTTTCTTCTTTTAATTTACCAAAACTGGTTAATATTCATATTCTCAGTTTTATAAAAAAGAAAATAAAAATAGTTATTCTAATCTAAGTTAAGAGGAATCTAAAGAAGAAGATGGGTTTATTGTTAAAGAAGGAAAAAAATGAGCCTAAGGAAAAAGAGATAAAAAGAGTTGGATTTGAGAATTGTTAGATTAATCTAAGAAGAAAGATAAAAAGAGTTTAGAGAAGTGCTAGGTCCTCAACGCTACCGCTATAGCAAGTGGTTATGCGGGTCATGATCCACAGGGAGGGACAGCGATGGAAGCAATTAAGTAAGTTTCTTCTTTTAATTTACCAAAATTAGTTTAGATTCATATTCTCAGTTTTATAAAAAAAGAAAATAAAAATAGTTAATCTAATCTAAGTTAAAAGGAATCTAAAGAAGAAGATGGGTTTATTGTTAAAGAAGGAAAAAAAATGAGCCTAAGGAAAAAGAGATAAAAAGAGTTGGATTTGAGAATTGTTAGATTAATCTAAGAAGAAAAATAAAAGAGTTTAGAGAAGTGCTAGGTTCTCAATGCTACCGCTATAGCAAGTGGTTATGCGGGTCGTGATCCACAGGGAGGGACAGCGATGGAAGCAATTAAGTAAGTTTCTTCCTTTAATTTACCAAAACTAGTTAATATTCATATTCACAGTTTTATAAAAAAGAAAATAAAAATAGTTAATCTAATCTAAGTTAAAAGGAATCTAAAGAAGAAGATGGGTTTATTGTTAAAGAAGGAAAAAAATGATCCTAAGGAAAAAGAGATAAAAAGAGTTGGATTTGGGAATTATTAGATTAATATAAGAAGAAAAATAAAAAGAGATAAAAGAAAAAGACTTACCTCCATTGGAGATTAAACATACAATGATTCGATGTAAAGTAATGTAAAGCAAATTAGTAGAAAGAAATACATTGAATGCGGTGCTTGGCCAGACTGAGTATGAAAAATAAAAGTGAAAAACCTCCATTGATTGTCACCTTCAATATAAGTTTTTTGAGAAAGGTTTATAATAGTGTCACTCTACAATAATTCTTTCTCTCTTTTAATCATGAAACACTCTAACCTAAAAGAAAATAAAAATTACATTGAAAAATAAAGAAAAAGCTAAACTAAACTAAGCTAAAGCTCTCTTTGAGATGGTGCCATTTCGGCCTTCGAGATATGTGGTTATTTATAGGAGAAAAACAGAAGGATAGAAAAAAGATGGCTATTTTTGAATTTGATTCCTTTCCATATCTTCAAACTTCATTTGATTTATCCAGAAATTTATGTGAAAATTTAATTTTGATTTGCAGCTTATTGGCATATTGATTACTGAATATGACTTATCAAATGATAAAATTTATATTAGTAAGTAACATAAAAGTTACAGCCCTTTAAGTCTTCTTTCTTGATCATCTTAAATCATTAGATTTAGTTTCGATAACGAAAGTTATAATTAAAATACTAAAATATGTTCAATCTGAATCTAAATTGATTTAGAACTCCAAATTTACTTGGATTTCTTACTTATCTCTAAATATGATTGATTCATCTCATCCATTGATCTTCTTTCTATCCATTTATTCTCTTAGATTTTCAATTTGTCTTCTACAATTGATGAGATATCCGTTTATCTTCGGCGAAATCGATTGGGCTTTCAAAAATTTATTT
This sequence comes from Agave tequilana, assembly GCA_038442645.1. NCBI lineage: Eukaryota > Viridiplantae > Streptophyta > Magnoliopsida > Asparagales > Asparagaceae > Agave > Agave tequilana. The sequence continues at coordinate 152,295 of JAVJIF010006704.1, read as the reverse complement.
TTTCTTTTGAATTTTGATTGGTATTATCTCATCTGATATATCCTGTCTTCAGATAAGATGGCTTATAGAATCTTTGGATTTGAATAGATCATCTTGATTTGCTTGATCTTTTAAATTGTTTGGATTTAATTGGATAAATTTGGAATCGCTCTCTTTTCTTTGTTAATTACACTGCATGGCACTAAACATGAAAATATATTAAAAAGCAGTATTTTTTTAAATAAATGAAGGAATATGACACATGTGATATTAAATATGTAATGTACATGTACGATCACACCCCCACACTTATCTTTTACTCATCCTCTAGCAAAATAAAAATAAAACCAATCTAGCCTTACTCACTTTTGTAGGAATCAAGATTGCACTTAGCACATGCAGCAAGCCGTTAAACCTGTACATTATCCCTAGAGGACAAGTTTTGTCTTTTGAGGATTTTCAATGGATTACACCCACAAAATCCATAAAGAAAAACAAATAAAGTGTTGTATTTTTGAAAACGCATTTTGAAGGGAAAAATATTTGAAGTATTAATATAAAAATTCAAGTAATCTATAAGTCATAGGATTATTTTCAATCAAGGTAAGAATTAAAATTGTATTTTTCATCTAGTTTATTTTTTACCCTAAGTCATATGCACCTTATGACTGTGAAAATTTGACTCAGAATTCTCCAACTCTAACTCATATGTCTTATTACTATTAATTTTTTTCATTTATGGCGTTAATATCCCTTAGCTCTGTTAGGCTTTCTTATTTGCCCATGTAACGAGCCTTAGTCGGTGACTCCCAAACAAACGTTTTTAGGGCATTGAGTGAGAAAACACCCCAAGGATTTAGGACTCGAGCAAATAAGGCAACAAAATAAAAGATTTTATTTATATGAACCACTTTTACGCGTGAATATTTATGCTTTATAAGGTACAAATACCCAGCTTAATCAGAGAATTTTTTTAATAAATAATTTTTTTCTTTTTTTAATAAGGCATAAGAATCTTTATTTTTGAACCCTAAGTGTGTAAGTGTATAAAGTGCATATTTCATCAAGGTAAAATCAAAACTAAATTACTTTTTTAATTTTTCTTTCTAACCCTAGAAATTAAACAAATATTTTCATTTGAACCAAGTATAAGAAATTCTAATTATGATCCTATTATTCATTAAAATTAACTTAACTTCTTACAAAAATAAGTCAAAGTCTTATTTTCATTTTTAAATAATTTGTAAAGAAAGGATTTTTTTTAAATTAGTAAAGTTAGTATGTTAGTAAACCCTCCCTACACCTAACTCATGTATTGTCCTCAATGTATGAATGAAATGCAATAATACATGAAAAAGGATAAAGGGAAGGAAAATTGTTACCTCAAGGTGGTGGTTCCGGTGGTGATCTCATTGGGCCAAGCGTTTCTACCCAATTTAGATATTGTGAATTTTCATGGAACCCACCATTCATGACCTCTTTCCTATTAACATTTTTGTACTCCCTAATATGAATAGGATCATGCAAGATCCTAACATGAAAATTTTTCCGGTTATATGACCAATCTTGGGATATCATCACAGAGTCATGTTAATCTAAATCTTGGTCGAACAATGGAATGTGATTGTGAAATGGATGATTTGGGCTCAACAATGAAGGGAATGGAATCGATACTGACTCAGGAATAAAACTCAAATCAAGTTTAGGTTTGAGAGCCAGAGTTGGTTCAAGAGTTTGGTCCAAATCATAGAATTGAATTCAAATTCATTTCCCAACAATGGATTTTGACTATGCAAAATAGGTGGTTCATGTTCAAGCTCTATAGGGATAGGAATCAGTGTTGGCTTCAGAATCGGGTCCAAATTGGGTAAGGATACCAGAGTCAGCATAGATTCAAAAAGTGAAACTCAATCACATTGGAATCAATGTCACATTCATCTTCAATTTCAATCTCATTGAAATAAAAACTTGCCAATTTGTCAATAGGTTGATATTGGTCAAGTTTAAAATTTTGTGATGAAATTGAATCTTGATTAAAATTTTCAAGATACCATGGTTCTTAGTCAAAATGGCTAGGAGCATCAGGAATGGTCGAAAATGTGTTAGGTAAAGTTTCCTCATTCTTTTCATTAATTGTGTTAGCTTCTAGCATATTGATAGATTGGAGACATCCGTTTGGGATTGAGTATAATCATTTTGTGATTGAATCATGAATTCTATACTCTTTTTTAAGTCAACAGGTTCTTCTTGTTGTGGTGTGACTTGAAAATTGGAGTAGGGATCTTGAATTTGGAAATTGTTTGGGAGAATTAAGTTTAATTGAATTTGTATTTGTCGTGTGGACTCAAGGAAGACTTCTAAACTCTTTTCTAAAAGAGATTTTTCTTCTATTAGTTGGTCTTGGTATGGAGTATATGAGGCTATTTGTTGGTAAAGTTATTGATAGTAAGACTCGGGGAGTTGTATCCCCTACTGACTCGGTGAAGAGTGGTGATGATTATCCCATTCTTGTTCATAATAGTAGGATTGGGGCATATATTAATTCGGATAAGACCAATCTGACATACTTGGTTGGTTAAAGTTATGTAATGCCTGATTGGTAATATCCGAATTGAAAGGGTTGGGGTGAAGTATGAATCACTATATGCATTGAAAAAATAATAATTGTAATCCATATTACAAATATATCATAAACAAAAACAAACAAAAGCAAAAAATCTAGCCTAAATTTGGGTAGTGCGTTGATCGTACACATATTTTGCATTCTTTTCGTTACACTCCTACGTTTATCGTGTAATAAATCTGCTAATTTTCTTGTCTTAAATATTTATTTTACAGAAGATAATAATGAAGAGAAAGAGGATTAAACTAAATAAATACCAGTTAAAATCAGATTTAACTAGATCTATTTGGTTAGCTGAGGATGATCCAAGATCTAGTTAGAACAAATTAAGGATTGGGGCAAATATTCAGCTGAAGATCAGAGCAAACAAAAAAGATAACACCAAATGGAAACTGAAAAAATTCAAATTTCTATAAATCCATTTTGGTTAGCTAAAGATTAACTGAGGATAATATCAAATACAGAGAGATAAATGAATAGAGAGAAGATTAACGGATGAGATGAAGCAAGTTTGATTCAGATTCTGACTGGATACATTTTAGTATTCGAATCATAACTTTTGCTACAGAATCTCAATTCTAATGATTCAAGATGATCCAGAAAGCAGACTTACAGAGCTACAACTCTTATGTTGATCATTATTTCTAATTCTGTCATTTGGTAAGTGATATTCAGCAATCAATACGCCAATAAACTGCAGATCAGAACTGAATATCCACCTCAAATCAAGTTTGAAGATAAGGGGAGTTCAAAAATTGCCAGATTTACTAATCTTCATACTCCTCTACCCTCTCCATTTCTCCTATAAATACCTGCACTCAAAGGCAAAAGGGACGACCATGCAGAGATAGGATTTAGCCAAGTTTTCCATTTCTTAGTTTAGGTTCTTCTTTTCTTTTTATGTAAATTGTATGTAAGCTTAGGTTAGATGATGATTCATGTAAGTAAGAGAGAGAGGCATAAGTTGAGAGTGACACCGATGTACCCTCCTCCTTTCTTCCATCGTTTCAAGCAATAAAAGGTAACATTTTTATGTTCTTCTTTACTTTCATTTTCTTTTGTTTTCGTCTTCCTCTTCTACTTTACCTCGTTTGTTTTTGTTGAGTTTACAAGTGAATTTCAAAGCACAAGTATAACGATGTTATGTGAGTGCCAACGATAGTTTATGAAGACGTTCTCCTCCTCAAGACGTATCACTTCATGCTTGTGCGAGACTTGATGATATAATGCGAACGGGGACTGAGCTCGGGCTTATGATCAATGCGTTGAACGCCTCCTAAACAAAGATAGAACATGCAAAGGTTTTCAGGTAAGTCATCAATCAATCTAAGTAAGCATTTCTTCTTCTTCTTTCTTTTCTTTCATTTCTGTAAATTAAATCACCAACACCACTCCTTTTCACTTCCTTGTAAATAATCATTTGTACATAGTCGCTTTCGCCGTTTTCTGATTTTTTCCACCTTCTTCATCTCTCATTTTCTTCTTACTTTAACATAACTCGTTTTCATTTTCTTTCTTAAAAACAAAGAAGAACTTTCATTTTGTTTTCATAACGATTTCAATAAAGAACGTAAACGCTTCTATCGTAAAACCCTTCTTGTGGATCACGACCTGCATAGCCACTTGCTATCGCGGAAGAATTAAGCACTTGCACATCTTCATTCTAAATCTGAAATTCTGTATTTTTTGTGCAGGTTTAAACTCAATCAAATTTTGGCGCCGTTGCCGGGGAGGGTAACGTTTTTATTGAAATCTAATTTTTATTGAAAAAATTTTTAGAACTAAAACGAACTTTCTTCTCTGTTGCAGGTTATAGGGCAAGTAAAGCAGGAAAATAAGATTGCAGTAACATATAAGTGGTCTTGGGCCTCTGCTCTAGAAAGCAGAGACCAAGTGCCCTCTGCTTTGCCGTGTTACCGCGGCTTTGGCCGCGGATCCGCGGCAAAAAGGAGTTGACTACTAACGTTGTTTTTTACAGGGCTGCTTGACTTGCAAAATTCTAGTTTTCTGCAATTTATTTTTTCTTATATGCCATCACCAAAAGCCTGCTAATAAACCAACAGTAAAGTACTTATTGAAAAAGATAAAAAAAAATTGATTAGACGTTTGCATTTTAGGCACGTTTCTTTTCAATTCATTTATTTTTACTGTTGAAGAGTGCTGGAGCAAGGTACGTTCGCATTGCATGTAGAATACGACTCATCTCTTGGTTGATTTTCATTGCTTTGAGTGAATCTTATTTACATATCTTGTATACTTGCACAAACTTATCTTAAGGGCACTAACCCATAACAAGATAAGGTGGGGATTTAATCACCCTTCCTTGGCCCAAAAATCAGATTCCAAGCACTCACTAACCCAAGCCTAACTAAAAATGAGTAGACGTTGGCCCTAGGGACATCTCGGACTCAATTAGGAGATTATCCTAATGGGGAAAGGTGTTGGAATTTGACTCCTGCAAAATCAGTGTCTAGGAAAGGGATTAAGGGCCGAAAGCCCGAAGGTTGGTGGTTATTTAATTAAGGAACGTCTTTGACGGAAAACCTCCCACCACCCTTGCCCTGACCTGGCTAATTAGCTTGTGGTCAAAGTCTGCATTAAACTTCCCGTGGACAGTCTAACCAGTTAGGAGTCGTCTAGGTCATAGGTCTACCCTAACTTAGGTTAGAATTTTTTTTCTTTTTGTTTGCTTATTTGTTTGTTTTTCTTTCTTTTTGTTTGTTATTCTATTGTGTGATATGGCTTATAATAACAATTTTTTCAACTTTAATAGTAATTCATATTACACACCGACTTTATTTTCGGATATTACCAACCCGGCATATCATAACTTTAACCAACCTAGTGTGCCGGATTGCTCTTATCCGAATCAATATAACCCATGTCCCCAGTCTTATAACCATAACTTCCATAATAATTTTGACTCCTCACAGAGTCAATGGGAATTCACCTCCCCTGAGTCTAATTTTCAACTAACTTGTTCTCCTTCTCCACCTTGTCCACAATATTTCCAAGATTCATACTCAGTTCCACCAGTCCAAAATAGAAAACTATCAATTTTGGAAATGAGTATGTGTGAGTCCAAACACAAATCCCAAAATCTGATGGACTCATAATTTCACCCCCAATTCCAAGACAACACTTCATCTTTTCAACAAGACAATGAACCTATCAATTATGAAGAGATGCTTGAAGCCATGACCCAGGCTCAAAACGCTCGTAATTGTGACATAGATATGATGGTCCAATCTTTACGTTCCCACCGTTTGACCAGTTCTGATGTCACGAACCATTCTGTTAGAGCCGAAGAGTCATGTAGTTTTGGAAATCAAGGTTCCATTTCAGAACAATTATTTGAACTTGCCCAAACTCCAAATGATATTGATAGTTTGGCAAGTTATCCCTTGCCTGAAATCGAACTTGAAAATGAATATGATCATGAACCTCAACTAAGTGATTCAATTTTACTTCCTGATTCAATAATGACTCCGGTGTCTTCACCTGATTTCAATTTCTTTCCCGAGTCAACATTGAATCCCGTGCCAATTCATCATGAAATTGAATCACCCATTCTTGATGATCATATTGAACTTGACCAATTTTACACTTTTGTAAATCCTATTGATACATTGGCAAGTTCTCATTTTTTTGATATTGAACTCAATGAGATATGTGACCTAGATTCTCAAATCTGTGATCCAGTTCAAATTCTCGAATCAATATTGACTCCTGTTTTGTTACCCGACTTGAGTAATATTTTAGAGTCAGTTTTGATTCCCACACCTATCATTCTTGAACTTGAATCACCAATATTAAGTCACATTTCATTGTTGGAAAATAAATGTGGACTTGAGTTTCACTTTCTTGACTTGGACCCACTTCCTGAATCAATCTCGACTCCTGAGCCTTTACTTGACTTAAGTCACCTTCCTGAGTCAGTATTAGTTCCTATACTTCCTGAGTCCAAGTCAATCATTCTATCATTTCATACTCCATTTTGGGACAAGGTGGTTGACAAATTTGACTCCGAAATTAATTATGAAATTTGAAAATTAGATGGGGTCAAATATTTAATAAAAATCCTTCATGGATACATCATTCTAATGGGTTATATTAAAGAAATTTCTGGTGGGTTCCTCCGAACTCCACAAAAAGTTGATTGGGCCGCATTTCGTGGACCAATCAGACACCACTGGAACCACCACCTTAAGGTAACATTTTCCTTCCCTTTCGTCTTTTTCATGCATCTATGCATTAATTCATACATTGAGGACAATGCATGAGATAGGTGTGGGGGAGGGTTCTAACATAACTTAGTTTTTTCTTTTTATTAAAAAAAATTTAACATTTTCTTTACTTTTAAAAACTTTTTGAAAATAGAAACAATATTTTGACATATTTTTTGTAAGAAATTAAGTTAATTTTAAGGAATAGGAAAATCCAAATTAGGATTTCTAAAACTTGGTCAAAATAAGATTATTTGTTTGATTTTTAGGGTTAGGAAGAAAATTTGTTAAAGTAATTTGGTCTTGATCTTTACCATGATGAAATATGCACATTTCATACACTTACACACTTAGGGTTCAAAAACAAAGATTCTTATGCCTTATACAACAATATAAAAAAGAAAAAAGAAAAAAATATATAAACAAATCTAATTATTGATTAGCTATGTGCTTTGGCCTAAGCAAGTCTTAGTATTTATGCGAAAGATGATTAGATAAGTTTGAAAAAAAAAATGTAAAATCTTCTGATTAAGCTGGGTATTTGTGCATAAGTATTCACGCCTAAAAGAGGTTCAAATAATAAAATCCTTAGTTTTGTATCCTTGTTTGCTTGAGTCCTTAAGTCCTTGGGGTGTTTTCTCACCCGGTGCCCTAAGACCGTTTGGTTTGGGAGTCATCGATTAAAGGCTCGTTACATGGGCAGATTAGAAAGCCTAATAGAACTAAGGAATAATACCTGATTGTAACTCAATTTTGCATATTTTACCATATCATTCCCATGCATTTTTGCAAATAAATATATGATTTTTACTCATCTTCTCTATATTTTTACAGGTTCACAACTGAAATGAGAGAAAGCCCAATAATCACTTTAATTAGCAATAATTAAAGAGATTAATTCCAAGCCCAAGATAAAGCCCAAGTTTAAACCCAGGATCCAGAGAATTCTACGTAACAACTCAAGATTCTAGAAGGCCACGTGGATAACAACCTCGCAACCAACTCACAACAGAAAGCTGTTGCCCAACAGAGTCAGTTAAGCCGCAATTTCTGGGATTTTCCCGCCAAATTGCGGCAAAGATAAGGTTGTTGGATCCCAGATTTTGCGCCAACAACTTGGATCTCGAAGCTTCTCTCTGAGCCCTATAAATACTTCACTTGGACCTGCGAGCAAGGACGGAGCAGAGAAGAGAGAGAGATTAGGGATTAAGCTTTGTATTTTTGTTTTTCTCTAGGATATTTGTAGCTCTCTAGATCTTCTTCCTCCCTAGAAATTCTGTAAGAGAGAGTTTGTAAGAGAGAGAAAGCTTGTGTACATCAAGGAGTGACAACTTGTGAAGTAAGGATTGATCCATTCTCTTCTCTCTACTCTTGCATTTTCTAGTGTACTTGTTTTCTTTACTTGCTTTCTTTATTTTCTTGCAATTTTATTCATGCTTAGCTTTTCTTTTGTAATGGCTTGTAGCTAACTTTTCTACATGTACTAGCTAACCACTAACCTTGCTAACTACTAACTCATGGGTGATTGCTATATTTCATCTTGCAAAGTGTATGATCTTCTCTTCTCCGATGGGTTACTTTCATGCTTGGTAAGTATCTTGTTGTAATTCTCCATATGATTCATGTGTGCCTCATTTAGAGCCTTCTCTAGAACAAGTGCCTTGATGGAACATGGAAATGGATCACCAATATGCTATTTGTTGTACAACTTCTTTACTTCATTTAATGAATGTTGTATTTTCTTCCTTAGCATCCCTTGAGTGTAGCTCTTTTGATTCCATTATTGAAAGTCTATCTTGTAGGCCAATGACATCTATGAGGCTACAAGACAAGTCCAAGAATGATCCCCCATCATCCAAGTGGGAAAGTAATTAGACCAACACGCAAGACAAATCTATGCCGATGAATCAACATGAGGCACGCATTCACTATCACGGAGTTTAGTAAGTCTTTAGCAAGGTAGTAAGGTTAGCTAGTCATGGTTTTCTTCAATCTTAAATCTTTTCAAAGTTTTACTTTCTTTAGTTGTAATTCCAAAGCCAATCTTAATTTTGATTTCTTTACACTTTCCATCATGAACATTTCCACCCATTCTTTTATTTCTTTTTCATTTGATTCTTTATTCTTTTAAAGCAAAGAAGAATCTTCGTTTTCTTTCTTCACTACCAACCGTAACGCTTCCATCACAAGCTCTCCCTGAGAATCGACTCGGTATAGCCCTATGCTATAACGGAGATAAGAAAGGGTATATTAATCATCTTTCATACATTTGTGGAGTGATCTAAGCACTTGAGGTTGTTTCTAAACCTTATCTCCTTAATTGAATACATATATTTGTGCTCATTTATACTCCATAATACAACACCTTTCTCATCTAATCAAATTTTTGGCGCCGTTGCCGGGGAGAGCAACGGATTTTCTTTAAAGTGAAGAACTAAACGAATCTTCTTCTCTGTTGCAGGTTACAGGTTGAAGAAACAGGAACCTTTGCATTGCAGTGACATATAAGTGGACCTGGGCCTCTGCTCTCGAAAGCAGAGACCAGGATCCCTCCAAATTGCCGCAAATTCTGGGTTTTTGCCGCAGAATTGTGGCAAAGAGGAGATCACTACTGACCTAATTTCTGCAGGGCTTGCTTCTCTGCAAAATACATCTGCTGCAATAATTTTTTCCTGTATTCTTCACCATACTCCTGCTTAATAATCAACAGTAAAAAATTTGTTGCAAAGTTAAAAAATTGTTTAGACATTTGCATACTAGGCACGTGTCTTTCAATTCCTTTACTTTTACTGTTGAAGAGTGCTGGAGACAAGGTACGTGCGCATTGCATCTAGACTAGGACTCACTCTTTGTTTGATTTAATTACGCTTTGAGTGAACCTTGTTTGTTGATATCGTACACTTGCACAAATCAATTCTAAGGGCATAACCCATAAAAAGATAAGGTGGGGATTTTATCACCTCTTCCTTAGCCCGAAAATCATTTTCCCACGCACTTACAATCCCAAGCTTGTAAATAAAAACTGATAGATGTTGGCCCTAGGGACATTCGGACTCACTTAGGAGATTATCCTAAGGGAAAAAAGTGTTGGAAATTTATTTTTGTAAAATCAGTGTCTAGGAAAGGGATTGAGGGCCGAAAGCCCGAAGGTTGCTGGTTACTTAATTAAGGAACATCTCTGACGGAAAACCTCCCACCAACCTTGCCCTTTCCTGGCTGATTAGCTTATAGTCAAAGTCTACACTAAACCTCCTGTGGACGATCTAATCAGTTAGGAGTCGTCTAGGTCCAGGAATCCTAGAAGCTTGGATTGATTTTTCTTTTAATTGTTTGTTATTTTCTCTTTTTCGCTGGTGTGATCGGTGCACGTTATTTGTGATTGTATTTGCGAGAGTGGTTTCGTGATCCAAAATCTGCAAGACTTGATAGACTTTCTACACTTGCACTTACACAACCACTTGACATTATGGAAAACAACGTCTCACTTCAAGATCGATTTTATCCGATTCGTACTTCCCTTCCATCTTGCATTCTTCTCCCCGAACCAAATGGAAATCACTTCGAGCTGAAACTGTAATTCATTAATACATTTCCCCGATTCCATGGTCTTGAGTCTGAGGACGCGTACCTCTTTATTCGTGAGTTTGAAGTGGTATGCCAAATGATGAGAATTTCCCAATTGACCGAGGATGCTGTTAGGTTAAGGTTTATACCATTTGCACTGAAGAATTTAGCTAAGAAATGGCTTTATAATCTTCCCGTCAGTTCCATATCTTCATGGGAGGATTTTGTAAAAGTCTTTCTTAAGAAATTCTATCCTATCTACAAAACAGCCCTCATGCGAAAGAATATCATGCAATTCAAGCAGGAACCAAATGAACCTTTCTGGAAGTATCTTGAGCGTTTCAAAGACCTTCTAGCCCTGTGTCCTCATCACAGCATAGAGAAATGGCGTCTATGCCAGATTATCTATGACAGTCTAGATTACCAAACGAAAACCCTCCTTGAATCCATGTGTCAAGGGGAATTTTTGAAGAAAGATGAACATCAGGGGTGGGATCTCTTTGAAACCTTAGCTCAGAAAACCATTCAGTGGGAGTCATGCCCTGATAAATCCATTCCCACCACTTCCAGAACTGGTAGACATTCCATAGAATCCTCAATAGCAGCTGAAGAGAAAATCACACAATTAATGAAGAGGATAGAACTGCTTGAGTCTAGGGGGAATTCTGTTGTAAATCAGGTCAACTCTTTACCTGTGATCAAACCGGGTTGCACCAACTGTCATGACCTTAGCCATGTCTTTGAGGAGTGTCCTTTGTATCAGTCTCAATCATATCAGGAGAATATGAATGCAACATTTACCAGACCTCCATACTCCAACACTTACAATTCGGGATGGCAGAACCATCCAAATCTTTCATGGAGTCAGTCTGGTTCTGAGCATTACAGACCACCACTTCCACATCCATATAATGCTCATTCTCACACATCCAGTTTCAATCATAATTCACTGTATGTTCATCCATCTCAAAGTCCACCTCAGTCACAACCATATCAAAACCCACCATACTACCAATCACAATTCCAATCTCCATATCAACAACATCCACCCCAAAATAATTCAGAAATATCAGAGTTGAAAAAAATGTTAGAAACCTTTACAAAGAACCAGGAGCAGGAGTTGAATAAAATGAAAGTCCAAATTAGGCAATTGGATGAAAGACAAAAAGGAATATTACCAAGTCAGCCATTGCTAACTCCCAAACATCACTTCCCTTTGAATGAAGTGGAAGATTCAGGACCCAGTCAATGTCATGCTATTCATACCCTGAGATCTGGAAAACAAATAGATAATAAGGTTTCTAGTCCACCATCTCATCCAATACCAAAGCCATCACCTCCTGTCCCAATACAACCAACTTCTGACAACCCATCTTCTAGTACAGAGCCATCCACTTCCAAAGCCAAGGGTAAAGAAAGGGTAGATGAGAAACCCTATAAGCCTGTTGTACCATTTCCAAATAGGCTTAAAAATAACAAGTCCAATGCTCATATGGAGAAAATAAAAGATATGTTCAATAAGGTCCAAATCAATGTTCCTCTTCTTGATGCCATACAACATGTGCCATCATATGCCAAATTTTTGAAGGAAATGTGCACCAAGAAAAGAAAGACCCAAGTCCCTAAGAAAGTCTTCCTTGCATCAACCATCAATGAGTTGCTCACTGGTCCAATTCCTATTAAATACAAAGACCCAGGGAGCCCCACCATTTCATGCATCATAGGACAGACTATCATTAATAGGGCACTTCTTGATTTGGGGGCCAGCATCAATCTCCTGCCTTTCTCTGTGTACCAACAATTGGGGTTAGGTGATCTCCGTCCTACTCAAATGACTATCCAGTTGGCTGATCGCTCTGTCACTAGACCCAAGGGAGAAATTCATAATGTCCTTGTCAAAGTTGGAGAATTCATTTATCCTGTTGACTTTGTAGTCCTTGAAACAAAACCTGTGTCAAATTCCAATCAAAGGACTCAAATTCCGGTCATTCTAGGACGACCATTCCTGGCTACTGCAAATGCCATCATTAATTGCCGGAATGGATCAATGAGGTTGACTTTTGGTAACATGACTCATGAACACAATGTCTTCCATACACAACCTCGTAAAACAAAAGATCAAACATTTGAGGTTAGCTTCATTAGTAACGATTGTGAGGAAGAAGGTGAAGATCCAAAAGATGAGTCACAATCTAGTGATTCTCTTATCCGAGTACCCTTTCAAAAGGGGAAAGTTGATTTGGATATTTTCACTTTCAATGAGCCAACTGTGACTGTATCCGAACCTCCGATTGATATATCCTTTGAAGACTTGTTTGCTGATGAGATCATGTGTCTAGATGAATCCACTCGGGGTAAGTTAGCTGATTGTACAATTTTGAAAGAGGATGTTGACTTGAGTTTTGAAGAATTATTTGGAGATGAGCTTGAATTTCTGAATAAAGGACAAAATGATGTGCTAAATGAGAAAGGTGGTAAGGAGGAATTTTTGGGTGAACACTATGGTGAGATATGGATGGACAATAATGAATTGAAACTGGAAATGCCGAGGGTTAAAAAAATAATGCGTCACGTTTCCCACTTAAACCCGAGAAAAAGAACACACTGGAATGATGGGAAACGGGCCAGAGGGAAAAGGCCAAAAGATAGCCCAGGCAGTGAACCCACTTGTACATAATCTTTGTAAATTATTTTTTTCTTTCTTTTTAAAATTTTGTAAATAAAAAAATATAAAAAAAATATAAAAATAAAGGAGGGACATTTATGCTTAAAAGAGTTTCCACACTTTCCAAATTCAAAATCTTTTCGAAATTCCTAGGTTTCTTTAAATTCAAAGTCCCTAGGGTCAAACCTATCTTCAAAACTTCCAAATCCCTAGGGTAAATTCGTTTTTAACCTAGGGATCGAAGTGGGATTCTAAATTTCTCCCATAAATATCTCTCCACCCCACCCTTCCTCCCTCACACGAGAAAACTCATCTCAGATCTAAAAAAATCCTTCACCAGCGCCGCCACTGAAATTTTTCCCTTCCTCTGAAACCTCTATACTGTCGCAATTCCACGGCCATTACCGAGATTCTGCGGTAAAGTTGAAGCCTCCTGCGCGCCGCCAGAGTCTGCTCCTATCGATTTCAAGGGCTTGTTGGCGATCTGGTGCTACATCTTCATTCAGAGCTTCCTGAACCCACTGCAGAGATCGACATTTTACCCCCCACGAATTCCGGGGGCGGTTCGAATTCTGATCTTTTCTTTTTATCGCTTTGATCTGAAATTCATATTATGGCACCTCCAATTTTTGTTGAGAAAGACTTTGGGCGGATATTAAGTGATACAAATGGTTATGGGTATGTGTTTGTAGAGAGAATTAGGGCTTGGAACTGGTATACATTAGTGTATGACAACTCTGAGACCGATGCATTCTATTGTCCCGAATTGGTGACAATGTTTTACACTCACATTGACCAAACATCTATTGATTCACAAGCATATCAGTTTACTGTACACATGCCCACAGGAGACTTACTTGTCACGCTTCCTCTTCTTGAGGCAGTCACCAATGTCCCAACCATCACACATCACAGCGAGCCTCTCCCTTTGATTGAGTATATGACTGTTATGGGGGCTCATTGTACTGAGCAGGATCGTGGGCTCAAAGCCAGTACAACCTTTAGAAATATTCATTGCGTTGGACGTTGGATCCAACGCAACATTTTAGGGCTTGAGCATCAATCATCCTTCAACAGACCTGTGTTACAAATAATACATGATTTAATGACTCATCAACACATGGTTTGTTTGAATAAAGTCATCTTCCACGCACTTCTAGCAAATTCCTCACGCACACGCGGTGCCAAATACTCCCATCCCATATTGATTACACGTTTGTGTAGGACTTTCCTACCAGCTGATGTATTTGATTCATTCGACCGAGTGTTTGTTGCACCTGAGAGGCCTACCAGTTCGTATAATAGTTGTTTGCATGCAGTCTGGACTCCTACTGTCCAGCCAGAGGATGTACCGGTAGAGTCCTCCTCAGAGGAGAGTTTTGATGCAGAAGATGAACCTGAGTTTTGGAGGCAGGAGCCCCCAGCAGAGTCACGAGCTTTCATGTCCTCCATCTGGAAGGGCATGAAGAAAATCTTTAAGGGACAAGTGAGGCTGAGAAAGAGGGTGGAAGAGCAATCCTCCAGGTTAGATGGCATTGAGGCCAGGTTGAGGAGATCTTAGTCGGCTGGACCTAGCACCACCGCTGGTCCAAAGCGACGGAGGGAGTAGTTTTATCCTTTACCTATTTCGTGCATCATTTCATCTTGCATACATTGGGGACAATGCATGAGATAGGTATGGGGGGGTAGATGCTAACATAGGATTTTTTCATTTTCTTTTTAGACCTTTTATTTTATTTTTAGGATTTTCATTTTCTTTTTTAGATTTTATCTTTCTTAGTAGATTTTTTATTTTCTTTTAGATTTTACTTTTTATTTTTTAGAAATAAAAAAATATAATAATAAAAAAATAAAAAAAAACTTTTTGAAATAAGAGACAAAGTTTTGATCTATTTTAATAAAATTAAGATGATCTTAGAAATTAAGAAAGCCTTAATTATGACATCTTAAACCTAGTTGAAATAATAGATCTTGTTTAAAATTATAGGCTAAGTAAGTAAAATTGGTGAGATATTTTTATCTTGAATTTTTACCTTAGATAAATATGCATTTCACACTTACACAATTTTTGGGATGGAGACAAAGACCAAAAATGCCATAAAAATAAATATATATATATATATATATAAATTAAACATAACCTATTAAGCTGGATAAATGTGCCTCAAGAAGTATGATTATTCACGCCTAACGGTGGTAAAGGAAATAAATAATCCCCTTTAGTTTTGTGGCCTTTTTTACTCGAGACCTTAAACCCGAGGGATGTTTTCTCATCTGGTGCCCTAAGACCGTCTGGTTTGGGAGTCATCGGTTATAGGCTCGTTACAAGGGTAAACTAGAAAGCCTAAACTAAGGGAAGAAAAAAGAGAAAAAGAAAATAAATATATATAAATAAATGGCTTTATGGTTAGAGTTGAAATCCCAGAAATCTTCACTGTCACGGTGTGCATATTATCTAGGTTTTATGAAAGATAAAGTATTCAATCCAATTTTGAATTCTTACCTTAATTGAAGACAAGATCTTGCATAGAGACTAAGTTTAAGAAAGAATGATTATAGGTGAACTTATGACCTAAGATCACTTATATTTTTTGCAAAAATAGTTCAAAAACATGTCTCTCTTTCAAAATGGATTTTCAAAACACTAACATTTGTCTTCTTTCTTTATGGATTTTGTGGGTGTAATCCGCTGAAAACCCTCAGGAGAGAACACTCCTCCTCTAGGGTAACCTAGAGGTTTAACGGCTTGTTGCACGTGCTCAGTGCAATCGCGTCACCTGCGAAAGTGGTGTAATAAAATTGGTAGTATAGTTTTTCTTTTCTTTTCTTTATTTTGCTCGGGATGAGCAAAAGAATAAGTGTGGGGGTGTGATTGTAACTCAATTTTGCATATTTTACCATATCATTCCCATGCATTTTTGCAAATAAATATATAATTTTTACTCATCTTCTCTATATTTTTACAGGTTCACAACTGAAATGAGAGAAAGCCCAATAATCACTTTAATTAGCAATAATTAAAGAGATTAATTCCAAGCCCAAGATAAAGCCCAAGTTTAAACCCAGGATCCAGAGAATTCTACGTAACAACTCAAGATTCTAGAAGGCCACGTGGATAACAACCTCGCAACCAACTCACAACAGAAAGCTGTTGCCCAACAGAGTCAGTTAAGTCGCAATTTCTGGGATTTTCCCGCCAAATTGCGGCAAAGATAAGGTTGTTGGATCCCGGATTTTGCGCCAACAACCTGGATCTCGAAGCTTCTCTCTGAGCCCTATAAATACTTCACTTGGACCTGCGAGCAAGGACGGAGCAGAGAAGAGAGAGAGATTAGGGATTAAGCTTTGTATTTTTATTTTTCTCTAGGATTTTTGTAGCTCTCTAGATCTTCTTCCTCCTTAGAAATTCTGTAAGAGAGAGTTTGTAAGAGAGAGAAAGCTTGTGTACATCAAGGAGTGACAACTTGTGAAGCAAGGATTGATCCATTCTCTTCTCTCTACTCTTGCATTTTCTAGTGTACTTGTTTTCTTTACTTGCTTTCTTTATTTTCTTGCAATTTTATTCATGCTTTGCTTTTCTTTTGTAATGGCTTGTAGCTAACTTTTCTACATGTACTAGCTAACCACTAACCTTGCTAACTACTAACTCATGGGTGATTGCTATATTTCATCTTGCAAAGTGTATGATCTTCTCTTCTCCGATGGGTTACTTTCATGCTTGGCAAGTATCTTGTTGTAATTCTCCATATGATTCATGTGTGCCTCATTTAGAGCCTTGTCTAGAACAAGTGCCTTGATGGAACATGGAAATGGATCACCAATATGCTATTTGTTGTACAACTTCTTTACTTCATTTAATGAATGTTGTATCTTCTTCCTTAGCATCCCTTGAGTGTAGCTCTTTTGATTCCATTATTGAAAGTCTATCTTGTAGGCCAATGACATCTATGAGGCTACAAGACAAGTCCAAGAATGATCCCCCATCATCCAAGTGGGAAAGTAATTAGACCAACACGCAAGACAAATCTATGCCGATGAATCAACATGAGGCACGCATTCACTATCACGGAGTTTAGTAAGTCTTTAGCAAGGTAGTAAGGTTAGCTAGTCATGGTTTTCTTCAATCTTAAATTTTTTCAAAGTTTTACTTTCTTTTAGTTGTAATTCCAAAGCCAATCTTAATTTTGATTTCTTTACACTTTCCATCATGAACATTTCCACCCATTCTTTTATTTCTTTTTCATTTGATTCTTTATTCTTTTAAAGCAAAGAAGAATCTTCGTTTTCTTTCTTCACTACCAACCGTAACGCTTCCATCGCAAGCTCTCCCTGAGAATCGACTCGGTATAGCCCTATGCTATAACGGAGATAAGAAAGGGTATATTAATCATCTTTCATACATTTGTGGAGTGATCTAAGCACTTGAGGTTGTTTCTAAACCTTATCTCCTTAATTGAATAATACCATCAAAAATATATATATATAAATAAATAAGGCATAAGAGTTAGAGTTAATGAACCCTTAGTCAAAATTTTCACAATCACAAGGTGCATATAACTTAGGGTAAAGTAATAGACTAGATGAGAAGTACAATTTGACTCCTTACTTTGATTGATAACAAATTTTTGAATAGAGACTAAGTTTGGGAATGAAAAATTCGGTTCTCCTGTAACTTATAGATTGCTTAAGTCTTACAATTATATTTCAAATATTTTTCTCTTTCAAAATGCTTTTCGAAAATACTAACTCTTTGTTTCTCTTTCTTTATGGATTTTGTGGGTGCAATCCGCTGAAAACCCCTACGAGACAAAACTCGTCCTCTATGGGGAACCTAGAGGTTTAACGGCTTGTTACACATGCTCAGTGCAATCGCGTGACCTGCGAAAGTGGTCTAATAATCCTTAGTATAGTTTTGATGTTTTGCTCGAGGACGAGCAAAAGATAGGTGTGGGGGTGTGATCGTACACATATTTTGCATTCTTTTCATTACACTCCTACATTTATCGTGTAATAAATCTGCTAATTTTCTTGTCTTAAATATTTATTTTGCAGAAGATAATAATGAAGAGAAAGAGGATTAAACTAAATAAATACCAGTTAAAATCAGATTTAACTGGATCTATTTGGTTAGCTGAGGATGATCCCAGATCTAGTTAGAACAAATCAAGGATTGGGGAAATGTTCAGCTGAAGATCAGAGCAAATAAAAAAGATAACACCAAATGGAAACTAACAAAATTCAGATTTCTATAAATCCATTTGGTTAGCTAAAGATCAACTGAGGATAATATCAAATACAGAGAGATAAATGGATAGAGAGAAGATCAACGGATGAGATGAAGCAAGTTTGATTCAGATTCTTACTGGATATATTTTAGTATTCGAATCATAACTTTTGCTACAGAATCTCAATTCTTATGATTCAAGATGATCCAGAAAGCAGACTTACAGAGCTACAACTCTTATGTTGATTATTATTTCTAATTCTGTCATTTGATAAGTGATATTCAGCAATCAATACGCCAATAAACTGCAGATCAGAACTGAATATCCACCTCAAATCAAGTTTGAAGATAAGGGGAGTTCAAAAATTGCCAGATTTACTTATCTTCATACTCCTCTACCCTCTCCATTTCTCCTATAAATACCTGCACTCAAAGGCAAAAGGGACGACCATGCAGAGATAGGATTTAGTTAAGTTTTCCATTTCTTAGTTTAGGTTCTTCTTTTCTTTTTATGTAAATTGTATGTAAGCTTAGGTTAGATGATGATTCATGTAAGTAAGAGAGAGGCATGAGTTGAGAGTGACACCGATGTACCCTCCTCCTTTCTTCCATCATTTCAAGCAATAAAAGGTAACATTTTTATGTTCTTCTTTACTTTCATTTTCTTTTATTTTCGTCTTCCTCTTCTACTTTACCTCGTTTGTTTTTGTTGAGTTTACAAGTGAATTCCAAAGCACAAGTATAACGATGTTATGTGAGTGCCAACGATAGTTCATGAAGACGTTCTCCTCCTCAAGACGTATCACTTCATGCTTGTGCGAGACTTGATGATATAATGCGAATGGGGACTGAGCTCGGACTTATGATCTATGCGTTGAACGCCTCCTAAACAAAGGTAGAACATGCAAAGGTTTTCAGGTAAGTCATCAATCAATCTAAGTAAGCATTTCTTCTTCTTCTTTCTTTTCTTTCATTTCTGTAAATTAAATCACCAACACCACTCCTTTTCACTTCCTTGTAAATAATCATTTGTATATAGTCGCTTTCGCCGTTTTCTGATTTTTTCCACTTTCTTCATCTCTCATTTTCTTCTAACTTTAACATAACTCGTTTTCATTTTCTTTCTTAAAAACAAAGAAGAACTTTCGTTTTGTTTTCATAACGATTTCAATAAAGAACGTAAACGCTTCTATCGCAAAACCCTCCTTGTGGATCACGACCCGCATAGCCACTTGCTATCGCAGAAGAATTGAGCACTTGCACATCTTTATTCTAAATCTGAAATTCTGTATTTTATGTGCAGGTTTAAGCTCAATCATGCTTACACCTAAATGACTCCTAACTGTTGATTATCCATAGGAGGTATATTACAAAACTTGACCATAAGTTAATCGGCCAGGTAGGGGCAAGATTGGTGGAAGGTATGCGCGCTTAAAGCGACGGGCCTAATTCTGCCAAACCACCTGCCTTCGGGGTTTTGCCCCTCAATCCCCAATCTTCGACACCGATTTGGCAAGAGTCATCTCTAATAACTTCCCTCTTAGGACAATCCCTATTTGAGTCCGAGATGTCCCTAAGGCTAACATCTACTTAATTTTAAATTAGGTTGGGTTAGTGAGTGAGGAGATGATTTCTGGCTAAGGAAGGGTAATGACTTCCCCACCTTATGTTGTTTAACGATATGACCTTAATCTTTATGGTGAAGTGTACAAGTATAAGGCAATAGGTAATACTCAAGCAACATGAATTACTTAAAATATATTTTCTAAGCTATATGCAATGCATACATACCTTTGCTCCAGCACTCTTTAACAGTAATGTAAAGATGAATGAATTAGACACGTGCCCTAAGATGTAAGAGTCTAAATATTTTTTAGTATTTACAAAGCAACAATGTTACTATTGAGGTTAGAAACATGTACAGAGTGAGTTAAACAGATAAACTAATAACTTCAAAGAGTTAATTCTCTGAAATTAAAGTAACTTGCATGAAACTACAGTTAGTAGTTCATCACAGTTATGGGCTCTGTTGCTCTGCCTTCTTGGACAGAGGCACATAGTAGCAATATATCCACTGCAGCTTCTAGTTTCCTGAAATTAGCCACTATACATCAAAACAGAGAAGAAAAAGAGTTAAATCATTAAAATAAATTAAAAAGAAAAAACTTACCGTCCCTCCCCGGTAACGGAGCAAAAATTTTGATTGAGCCAAACCTGTACAGAAAAATACCGCGTTTAGAGAAGTACTAGGTTCTCAATGCTACCGCTATAACAAGTAGTTATGCGGGTCATGATCCACAGGGAGGGACAGCGATGGAAGCAATTAAGTATATTTCTTCTTTTAATTTACCAGAACTAGTTAATATTTATCTTCTCAGTTTTATAAAAAAAATAAAAATAGTTAATCTAATCTAAGTTAAAAGGAATCTAAAGAAGAAGATGGGTTTATTGTTAAAGAAGGAAAAAATGAGTCTACGGGAAAAAAAGATAAAAAAGGTTGGATTTGAGAATTATTAGATTAATCTAAGAAAGAAAATAAAAAGAGATAAAAGAATAAGACTTACCTCCATTGGAGATTAAACATATCATGATTCGATACAAAGTAATGTAAAGCAAAATAGTAGAAAGAAATACATTGAATGCGGTGCTTCGCCAGATTGAGTACGATGAAAAAAGTAGAAAATCTCCACTGATTGTCACAATCAATATAAATTTCTTGAGAAAAGATTATAATAGTGTCACTCTACAATAATTCTTCCTCTCTTTTAATCATAGAACTCTTTCTAACCTAAAAGAAAATAAAAATTATATTGAAAAGGAAAAAAAACCTAAACTAAAATAACCTAAAGCTCTCTCTTAGATTGTGCCCTTTCTGCCTTCGAGGTATGAGGATATTTATAGAAGAAAAACAGAAGGATAGGAAGCATACGAAGATAGGAGAGCTGGTTATTTCTGAATTTGAATCCTCCCCTTATCTCCAAACTTGATTTGATTTATCAAGAATTTTATGTGAAAATTCAATTCTGATCTATAGCTTGTTGGCGTATTAATTGCTGAATATGACTTATCAAATGATAGAATTAGAAAGAATGATCAATATAAGAATTACAACCCTTTAAGTCTTCTTTCTGGATCATCTTGAATTATTTTTGGTAGCGGAAGTTATGATAAAAATAGTAAAATGTATTCAGTCAGAATCTGAGTCTAAATTGATTTAGAACTCTGAATTTACTTGAATTTCCTACTTATCTCCAAATATGATTGATTCATCTCATCCATTTATATTCTCTCTACCCATTTATCCTCTTGGATTTTCAATTTGTCTTCTAGAATTGATGAGATACCGATTTATCTTCAGCGAAACTGATTGAGTTTTCAAAAATTTATTTTTTTCCTTTGAATTTTGATTGGTATTATCTCATCTGATACATTTGGTGTTCAGATAAGATGGCTTTTAAAAGCTTTAGATTTGAATATATCCTCTTGATTTGCTTGATCTTTTGAATTGTTTAGATTTAATTGGATAAATCTGGCAATCTCTTTCTTTTCATCGTTAATTATACTGCATACCACTAAATATGAAAATACATTAAAAAGCAGAATTTTTTTTAAATAAATGAAGAAATATACACATGTGATATTAAATATGCAATGTACATGTACGATCTAAGAACATAGAAAGGTTTATGAAAAACCAAATGTCTCTTATACAAATAATACAGAATAACCACAGATAAACCATAACAAGGTTTGAGGTTCAAATGAATCAACTAACTAATTCACAAAGTGAGAGGCCCAAGGGTACTTTGCCTAGTCAACCATTAACGAAACCAAGAAATTCTAACTAAGTTCATCTGGTTGAGGATCAATAGTTTAATCAATGTAATGTTATTCATACATTGAGGTCAAGCAAGAAAGTTGATAATAAAGTATCGATGCCACCCAATCTCATTCAGCACAACCAAACACAAGCATCCATCTCTTCTAGCTCACTCTATCCAAATCTGACAAGTTTGATAAAGACAAGTTAGCCGATCAGGTGCACAAGCCTATAGTATCATTTTCAAATAGGCTTAAGAACACAAACAAAATGAACACATGGACAAGAAAAATGAGATTTTTAATCAATGAAGATTAATGTCCACTCCTTGATGCTACCTAACAAGCCCCCATCATATGTAAAATTTCGTAAGGACATGTGCACCAAGAAGAGAAAGCCTAATATACCAAGAAGGTCTTTTTACCCACTAACATTAGTGAGCTACTGTTGGGTTCAATCCTTATCAGGTATAAGGATCAGGGTTATCCTACCATTGCATGCACTATAGGACATGCCAAAATTAGTCGGGCATTCCTTGATTTGGGAGCAAGCATCAACTTGCTCCTCTTCTCAGTTTATCAATAACTCAGACAGGGCGAGCTTAATCCAACCCGAGTCACCATCTAATTGGTTGACTAGTCAGTGAACGTTCTGAAGGGGGACATTAATGATGTCCTTATCTGGGTCAGGGAGTTTATCTACCCTGTTGATTTCATAGTTCTTGAGACACAATCTGTGTGCAATCCTCAGTCTCAATCTCTTGTTATCCTACAACGTCTGTTCCTTAAAACTGCCAATGCAATTATCAACTGTAGGAATGGATCCATGAGGTTAACCTGTGGAGACATAACTAGAGAAGTCAACGTTTTCAACCTAGAAAAATAACCCCGAGATGCAGAGGATCAAACTTTTGAAGTCAACCTCACTGAGAACATAATAAGTGACCATAGGAGGAATTGGAGCTAGAAACTGAAAGTGAGGTTGAATTACGGTCTATGAATTTTGATCTTGGTCAGATTGTCGAGTCTACTGTGAGTTGGACATAAAGCCCTGTCTCACCAAATTTGGAGCCAACAAACTTGACTTCTTCTTTAATTGAACTTTCCTCTTTTGTAGAATTGAAAGCTTTGCTCAATCATTTCAAGTACGTCTATTTAGACAAACAAGAGCCTCTACCAGTCATCATAGCGTTACATTTGACTGTCGGGCATGAAGAAAGTCTTATGTCAGTTCTAAAAAAATAAAGAAACCATTGGTTAGACCATGAACGACATCATGGGTTTGAGTCTAGCCATAATTCAACATCAAATTCATCAGAATGAAAAGCGACACCAAGAGAGACTCGCAACATAGGTTAAACCTTATAATGCAAGAGGTTGTTCGTACTAAAATTCTGAAACTTCTAGACAATAGGATAATTTATCCCATTTTCGATGGCTAATAGGTTAGTCCTGTCCATGTAGTTTCAAAGAAATCCGATTTCACCGTAGTGGAAAATGAGAACAAAGAGTTGATTCAAACTCGACATCCCATGAAAATTCGAGTTTGCATTGACTATAGGAAGTTAAATGCTGCAACTCATAAGGATCACTTTTTGCTTCCCTTCATTGATCAAATGCTTGAACGATTAGCGGGTCATGAGTATTACTGTTTCTTGGATAGTTACTCGAGGTACAATCAGATTCACATAGCTCCAGAGGATCAAGAGAAGACCACGTTCACATGTTCATTTGGGACATTTGTTTATTGCCAAATGCCTTTTGGCTCATGCAATGCCCCAGCAACATTTCAATGTTGCATGTTGAGTCTTTTCTCTGACAGGTAGAATGATTCTTAAAAATATTCATCGATGATTTTTTCATTTATGGAGATTCATTCAATCAATGTCTTCACCATATTGAACTTGTCCTCCAACGTTGTATCGAGAAAAATCTGACATTGAATTGAGAAAAATTCCACTTCATGGTAAGGCATAGAATTGTCTTGGGTCACGAAATTTTATAGAATAGAATTGAAGTGTATAAAGCCAAAATTAAGGTCATAGCTAAGCTCTCTAAACTAAAATGTATCAAAGATATTCAATCCTTCTTAAGACACACTGATTTTTATCATAGGTTCATTAAAAATTTTAGCAAAATTGCACTAAGGACGTGCCTTTCACTTTTTATAATGGATGTCTTAATGCTTTGGAGAAGCTAAAAAATGAGCTTAATTCTGCACCAATTATTTCTGCACCGGATTGATCGAATCCGTTTGAAATCATGTGCGGCGCTTCAGATTTTTATATATGTGTTGTATTAGGACAATGCATTGATAATAAGCAGAACGTGATTTATTACTCAAGTAGGACATTAAATCATGCGCAATTGCATTACAGTACAACCGAGAAGGAATTATTGACGGTGGTATTTGTGTTAGAGAAATTTCAACCCTACCTACTTGGTCAAAAGCCACCATTTTCACCGATTATTCTGCGTTGAGATATCTTATGATGAAGAAGGATGCCAAAGCCTAAGTAATTCATTGGATCTTACTTCTTCATGAATTTGATCTCGAGATTCAAGATAAGAAACACATAGAAAACGTTGTTGAAGACCATCTCTCGCGTATACCAAATTCTCCATACAATGAATTTCCATCAATGATGATTTTCCCAATAAACAACTTTTAGTTGCCTTCAAGGAACCTTGGTTTGCCGACATAGTGAACAACTTAGTCATAAACCAAAGTCCATCTCAGTGGTCTAAATAGGATATCTACCGGTTCTTATCTCAAGTCTAGTATTTATTTTGGGAGAAACTGTATCTTTTCAAGAACTATTTCGACCAAATCATTAGGAGATGCATTCCTGATCGGTTGCTAATATTGCACATTCATTATCATATTCTCATACTTATTATAGAATAAACTCTGCTTTTTTCTAATTATTGTCTAATTTATTTGCAGGCCCATTCCTAAAGGAGAGGGAAGAGAAACGAGCCCAAAAGCTCATCAAATTCTGATTTAAATCAGAATTAATTCAAAGCCAGTAAATAAGGGCAGATCAGGTCGGTTCAGATCGGTTGAAAACCAGTTGAGCAAATCCCTACAAATCAATCGGTTGAGGCCAAAGATTAACGGCCGTTTCATCACAATTCTGGAGATAAAAACTGAAAATCCAGCTGAAGATAAAGTCATATCCCGAAACCTGGCTGCTCCACTCCTCGGCTGTGGCAACCTGGCCACAGCAAGGCCATGAAAACGTGGCTTTTGCCGCATTTCCGTGGCTTTGTTAGAGAGTTAGGGGGAACGTTTGCTCCCCATATCTTCATACGCTTTCCTACGTAGGGTTTTGCCTATAAATAGTGGGTTTTTCAGAGTGTAAGGGAGGACGATCATGCAGAGATAGAATTTAGTCCAGTTTTTCATTCTTTTTAGTATAAGTTTTTATTTTCTTTTTATGTAATTTTTATTTCTTTGTAAGCATAGGTTAGACTGGGATTCATGTAAGTTAGAGAGAGGCTTATGTTGAGAGTGACACCGATGTACCCTCCTCCTTTCTTCCATCGTTTTTGCAAGCAATAAAAGGTAATTTTTTTAATGTTCATCTTTACTTTTGTTTTCTTCTTCTTCTTTCTACTTTTCCTCTTTTGGTTATGATGAGCATCCAAGTTAATCTAGAAGCATCATTATAGCCATGTTTGTGTGAGTGCCACCGATATTTCATGATGATGTTCTCCTCCTCAAGATTCCATATCATTTCATTCTTGTTCATCTTGATGATGTAATGCGAATGAGGACTGAGCTCGATCTTATGGGTTATACGTTGATCGCCTCCGAATAAAGGTAAAACATGCAAGGGTTCCAGTAAGTCATCAACTAAAGGAGATAAGTTTTTCTTTTAGGTTTTCATTTCTTTTAATTTTAGTGTAAATTACCAACACCACAATCTTTCAAATTTCTTTCACTCTTTTCATTTCTTTGTACATATCCACTTCCATTTCTACACGTTCTCTATCTACCACTTTCTTCCCAACTTAACTTTAACTCCATTTTTCTCTTTTCTTTTTAAGAACTAAAAGAAGAATTTTAACCATTCTTTGTAACCTAAAAAAAAACTTGCTAAAAAAGCTTCCATCGCTAGTCCCTCCTTGTGGATCACGACCCGCATAGCCACTTGCTATTGCAGTAGAATTGAGTACTTGCACTACCTATTATAAAGTTATGAAATTTTGTATTTTTGTGCAGGTAAAACCTCAATCAAATTTTGGCGCCGTTGCCGGGGAGGGACGGTAAGTTACTCTCTTTAAAATTTACATTTTTGGTTAACATTCTTCTTTGTTTTTGGTGTATAGATTTAACAAGGAATTTCTGTTGCAGTGGACATATAAGTGGCCCTGGACTTTGCTCAAGAAAGCAGAGCCCAGAAGCCCTCAGAGTTGCTACATTCTTGTGGCAATCTGAGTGAACTACTAACCTGTATTTTCTGCAGGTTGGCTGAAGTGCATAGTTTAAATATCTGTAGCATTTATCTCCTTGTTTGACTCACTGTATATATATTTCTAACACAATAGTAAAATGTTGATTGTAAATGCTAAAAATGATTTAGACTTTGCATTTAGACACGTGTCTATTTCATTACATTTTCTATTTATTGTTGAAGAGTGCTGGAGCTAAGGTATGTGCGCAAAGCATTTAGTATAAGGTTCATTCTTGTATGAAATATTACTTGAGTGTTACTTTTTTCTATATACTTGTACACTGCTCTAAATTGATTCAAGGGCTTGTCCTATAAAAAAGATAAGTGAAAAACACTTAGAGGGGGGTGAATAGGTGTAAGTGCTAATCTAGTGAACTAAGTGCGCTAAATGCGGAAGCTTAAAACAAATCTTGCAAACACTTAATACAACCAACAAGTGTAGCCGAATTCCCCGTGAAGCGCTCTGGACTAACTCCTCTTGATTCCCCTAGATATGGGTTGAGGTGCTATGTGAAGCTCTTGTTGGTTAAGTATAAGTGAGGCACACACAAACAACCAAGCATACACAAGATATATCAATATGAAATATGCAAGGTACAATGCAAGCAATGTATGATATGAATAATGAATGATGCTTTGCACAAAATAAAGAGAGAGAGAGAGAGAGAGAGAGAGAGAGTTGAGAGATATTGGATCAAACGCAAACACAAGGATATGTTTCGAGGTTCGAGCCCCTAGCTCTACATCCCCGCCTACACCACCGTGTAGGATTTCCAATCCACTATAGGAGTACCGAACTCCTCTCTCAATACCACCGAGGCAATACAACCACAATCCACCTCTACCGAAGAGGGATAAGGCCCGTAGCCAATACAATCACAATCACCTCTACCGAAGAGGGATCCAAACACAAATACCACTCCGATCAACCTCTACCAAAGAGGGATACAACAAAAGCAAGGAGGGTTTACAATTTAGAGGCTTAACGTCAAACACTTCTCTTCTTTCCTTTCTCTTTTTCCCACAAACAAATGATCCTAATAGAATAGGATAGGTGATAGCTCAAGTGTGGAAAACAAGTGTTTTGATCAAAGAAAAACTCTTGGGAAAATACTAAATAGATATTGAATTAAAGAACAATAAATCAATTTCCCAAAAACCTATTTTCTTTGAAAATACCAAAACACTTTAAACAAAGAAGATGAATCTTTTTGCTCTTTAAACTCTTTTCAAAACTCGTTTAAAACACTGAAGGAGTCAGGAAATTTTAGCTCTAAAAATCTTAGATAAAACCCCCAAGAGTTGGGGTATTTATAGCCCAAACAGAAAACTAGTCGTTAGGCTGATGTGGTAGCCTGACAGGCTTGGCGGTCGACCGCCCGGTCGACCGCCAACGGTCATATTTATGACCGTTGGGCAAACCCGGTCGACCGGCACGGTTGACCCAAACAAACAGAGAGCAGAGCTCTCAGACCCGGTCGACCGCCCGGGTCGACCGTCCCAGTGTCTGCCAAACGTGCACAGATCTGTGCACGTCGGTCGACCGACCCGGTCGACGGACTTCATCCCAAGTCGACTAGGTCAGTTGACTAGTCGACTGGTTGAAGCCTGGAACAGAAATCTGGGTCAGAAAAACAGTTTAAAAATATTTTGAAAAATCTTTTAAGTCTTCTAAAAATTCACAAAACTTGTTTTAACATTTTATATTGAAACACAAACAAGTGATAAAAATTTCAAGACATATATCAATCATATAAATTCATTTTTGAGTCTTGCAAATTTTATCAAAACCAACACTTGTATTTTTATCAAACTTGATTTTTGAATATATGAATAGGAAAGTCAAAATAAGTTTGTTTAAAAGTTAAGCATGCATGTATAGAAACTACTATACATAAACCAATTAAACTTGTTTTGATCAACTATTCATGAAAACCAAAAACCAAGCATAAAACGTGTGTGTATTGTGCACTTGAGCATATCAACTATACTAAGCTTTACAAATGGATCTAAACACACTATCTAAACTATGGATGCCTAAGTCTTCTTGACGATCTTCATCTTCAAGGCGACTTGGTCCAAACTCCGTGATCCATGAGCTAGGCAAGGTTTGATCTTGATGCTTGAGCCCTGGACTCACCATGAAAAGCTTCTAAACTCCTTATTGAAGCTAATCACCAACTAATATCTTGGTTAATGATCTGAAACTTAAACAACACAAGATTATTAGTAAACATAACTACATGAGTTAATCATTATCAAAACTAGGGTGGAAGGCCTTTGGGCCAACAATCTCCCCCTTTTTGATGATGACAAAACTCATGGAGTTATATATGCATGGATTAAAGTTAAGCTTCAAAGAAGCTCCCTCTTAACTCATGCATAAACAAATAAACATAATAAATATGCATGAATGACAATGCATAAACAAGATGCTCTAGATACCAAATGAAATATTCAAAACAAAACATGCTCTAAAGATGAATGGCAATGCATAAACAAGATGCTCTAGATACCAAATGAAATATTCAAAACAAAACATGTTCTAGAGATCAATTAACATTAAACTATATTAAAAATTAACATTAAACTATATTAAACTTAATATATGCAAAAACATGAATATGCATATATCAAACTCAAAATCTTTCTCCCCCTTTTTGTCAATCATCAACAAAGGGTAAAAACCAAAACAATAAAAAAAGAGGGGTAAAAATCTTTCTCCCCCTTTTTGTCAATCAAAACAATACAAACAATGTTCTCCCCTTTTTGTCTAAAAACAAAAACAAAGTCAATAAGGAGTTACAATCAATTAAAATACCAAAGAATTAGATATGACAAATTAGCATCTTGATATCAATTGAAAGTAAACAAAGATCAATAAATGTTATATGCTATATACATTCATGAAGAGGAAGACGCTAAGTTAGCTTCCCTACACATATGCATTACATGAAAGAGGGATGTTAAGCCCTAATTCACATAACACACATTATGTAATGCATAAGAGGAGATGTGAAGCTCCCCCTACACATGTGTACCACATAAAGAAGAGATGTTAAGCTCCTCATTACTAGATACACTCAACATGAATCTATATGTAGAAGAGATGTTAAGCTCTCCTTGCATATAGTCAATACAAATCAAAACTTTTGTATTTTTCTTTAAACAAAATTTTTAGATACCAATTTAAAACACAAGACATCTTGATATCAAAAGATAGTATTTTTCCTTTTAAGCCATATAAACAATTGAAATGACTATTTTCTATCATAAAGTGAGGGAGTGGAAATACAAATACCAATTGAAATGAAAATCGACTTTTCTCCCCCTTTATGAAATACCAACAAAAACTATGCGTAGGCTTGAAATAAGATACCAATTGAAACCTAAATCAATTTAAATAATAGTTGAAGCTCAAGCTCTAGTATAAACAAGATTTGTGCTCAAGATATAGAAATATAATAGCACAAATAAAACAAGTACATGTGTATGAAATAGAATGAGTACCAATCACCAAGAGATGATACCAATTGAAAAATATACATACACAATAAACATATGAGTATACAAAAAAAAAATCAAAATTGATACCAATTGAAAGAGTTCAATGATACCAATTGAAGCAATAATATTAAATGTATACATTATATAACTAATCCTCCCATCTCATGCACAAGTTTAAAATGATTTTCAATATAAACATACAAGGCATGGACTCCCATCCAACCTCCCGTGGATGGTAGGGGTTTTCAAAAATAGATTTGAAAATAATGGATGTTTGAAAATCTCTACCATATGAAGAATACGAACTAGTTAAATAGAAAAATTTGTTAACTAGCACGAAATCCTTCAAGCAAGGAATAAAAAAAAATTGTTTTTCATGAAACACATGTAAGTCACATAGCACTTAAAAAACACTCAATATTCAATAAAGTCCATACATACTCATGAAAAATATACTCATGAGAAATATTAAAAAAAATGGTGAGTGTACAAGTAATGTGTGACATGGCATTATGAAATTTCCAATTAAGCTCAAAATTCCTTGAAACAAGAAAATCATCAAAATTTATTTAATCTTCAAGGTATATGTATGTCCTATACAAACTAAAGTATACATACATATCCAAACACAACTTGTCCACTAAGATATATGCATGAAGGCACGTGGCTTAAAGGATGTATATGTATAATGATAGTTTGAATAAAGTAGACATATACATGAAGTTAAACAAATAAACACGAAATCAAGAAAAACTAAATTTTCACATAAACAAATTTTATTTCAAGGTATATGTATGAATTGTCAACATAATAAGTATACATACATATCCCTAAACACAATTGAGTCCATATATATAAATTTGCATGAAAGGCAAATGACTCAAGGGGTATACATGTATATCTTAAAGTTTGGCAAAATAAACATATACATGAAAAACAAAAACATGATTAATATGAATATCCACATGTTATTAGATTTAAGATGTACATGATAGCTAATCAAATATGAGAACACAAAATAATAATCTATATTAAACATGGGTGTCTCAAATACTATACATGTATATCAAGAATCTAATTAACATGGCATTTTCATACTAATCACTAAACAATGAAACATGCTATAAACAATGAATATTAAAAGCATGAAAACAATAAATAGGAGTTAGGAATCGTTACCAAAACCTAAAAGGCAACTTTCCTTATCTCCAAAACATGGTGGTCATCTCCACCAAATCTTCCCTTGAAAGTGATGCATCCAATTGATTCCTTTAAGTACGGAACGCATCAACTCCAAGGTACGGCTACTCTCACGTCATGTGAGAGCCCACACCTACATTAAACAAAGGAGGGGTGGTCTTTGGTACCCACATCTTATTGGGTCCATGGGGGTTAGTCCCTTCTCTAACCCAAACAAATTTATTTGCTAAATTTACATCATGTAATCTATCAAAGCAAAATTTAGCAAGGTGGCCCTTACGTCCACAATGTGTACAAGTGTACACATGAGCATACATGTGAGGAATGTGTCCGTGAGGAGCATGTGTATGCCGTGTAGGGTGTGCATGAATAGATGAAACTTGTTTCTTTCGAAACAAAGATTCCAAGCGTGTATGGCCCACTACACATTGGCTCAAAGTGGAGCCCAAACAATCAACACTCTTCTTAAGCATGGATATATCGTTGTTAATCAAAGAAGAAGTGTGGCATGCAATAGGTGTTCTAGGTGAAACTACCCTAGCATAGCAAACATGTGCATCAATCTTATTTTGTAAAACAACATTTTTCTTTAAACAAACATTTAAATCAATTGAAATAGAAATAATTTTGTTTTTCAAAGCAACATTCTCTTTTAAAACAAAATCAACTTTCGAAAACAAATTTTCATTTTTCTTCAAAATTGTTTCACAATTATTTTTAGATTTTAAAACTTCATTTTCTTTAACTGCAAGTTCTAATTGAGATCTCAATGAATCCCTTTCATTAGAGATCTCCATCTTCTCTTGCAAAACCGTATTAAGTCTAGAAAACAAATCTTTATTATCATTGTTAAGGCCTAGACTTTTCTTTTTCAAAAATTTATATTTTTCAATTAATTTTTCACAAACTATAGATAGTTCTTCATTCAAAGCATGGGGATCAACATAATCAACACATGAAGAACTAGCATCATCATTATCTAGTTGAGATTCTGATTGTACCTCAAGGGAGTCATTCCCATGGACCATGTGGCATTGAGACTCGGATTCTCCACTAGATTCCTCCGGTTGAATTGGCAATTGAAGCTTGGAGGTGGTGGTTGTTGTCAACTTGTTCCACACTGCAAAAGCGGAATCAAGATTAGAAACATGCATAAGATATTCTTTAGGTAATGTGCTTCTAATGGCCTCAAGGGCAAGTGCATTGGCCCCTATATGCTTGCTATCACTAAGGTAGGATTCCTTGGTAATGGCAAGGTAAACCTTATGTCCTAGGGTTTGTAAATAAACGGACATCCTAATCTTCCAAACAATGATGTTGGAAGGGTCAAAGCTAGGTGGGGTCATGAAGTCCATGGTAAACTATATGAGTGTGCAAATAAGCAAATGCAAACAATAGATTAACAAACAAATGGATCTCACTCCTAGGATGTTAAGCCTAAGTATCAGGAGCACTAGCTCTGATACCAATTGAAAAACACCTAGAGGGGGGGTGAATAGGTGTAAGTGCTAATCTAGTGAACTAAGTGCGCTAAATGCGGAAGCTTAAAACAAATCTTGCAACACACTTAATACAACCAACAAGTGTAACCGAATTCCCCGTGAAGGGCTCTGGACTAACTCCTCTTGATTCCCCTAGATATGGGTTGAGGTGCTATGTGAAGCTCTTGTTGGTTAAGTATAAGTGAGGCACACACAAACAACCAAGCATACACAAGATATATCAATATGAAATATGCAAGGTACAATGCAAGCAATGTTTGATATGAATAATGAATGATGCTTTGCACAAAATAAAGAGAGAGAGAGTTGAGAGATATTGGATCAAACGCAAACAAAAGGATATGTTTCGAGGCTCGAGCCCCTAGCTCTACATCCCCGCCTACACCACCGTGTAGGATTTCCAATCCACTATAGGAGTACCGAACTCCTCTCTCAATGCCACCGAGGCAATACAACCAAATCCACCTCTACTGAAGAAGGATAAGGCCCGTAGCCAATACAATCACAATCACCTCTACCGAAGAGGGATCCAAACATAAATACCACTCCGGTCAACCTCTACCAAAGAGGGATACAACAAAAGCAAGGAGGGTTTACAATTTAGAGGCTTAACCTCAAATACTTCTCTTCTTTCTTTCTCTTTTTCCCACAAACAAATGATCCTAATAGAATAGGATAGGTGATAGCTCAAGTGTGGAAAACAAGTGTTTTGATCAAAGAAAAACTCTGGGGAAAATACTAAATAGATATTGAATTAAAGAACAATAAACCAATTTCCCAAAAACCTATTTTCTTTGAAAATACCAAAACACTTTAAAACAAAGAAGATGAATCTTTTTGCTCTTTAAACTCTTTTCAAAACTCGTTTAAAACACTGAAGGAGTCAGGAAATTTTAGCTCTAAAAATCTTAGATAAAACCCCCAAGAGTTGGGGTATTTATAGCCCAAACAGAAAACTAGCCGTTAGACTGATGTGGCAGCCTGACAGGCTTGGCGGTCGACCGCCCGGTCGACTGCCAATGGTCATATTTATGACCATTGGGCAAACCCGGTCGACCGGCACGGTCGACCCAAACAAGCAGAGAGCAGAGCTCTCAGACCCGGTCGACCGTCCCAGTGTCTGCCAGACGTGCACAGATCTGTGCACGTTGGTCGACCGACCCGGTCGACCGACTTCATCCCAAGTCGACTAGGTCAGTTGACTAGTCGACTTGTTGAAGCCTGGAACAGAAATCTGGGTCAGAAAAATAGTTTAAAAATATTTTGAAAAATCTTTTAAGTCTTCTAAAAATCCACAAAACTTGTTTTAACATTTTATATTGAAACACAAACAAGTGATAAAAATTTCAAGACATATATCAATCATATCAATTCATTTTTGAGTCTTGCAAATTTTATCAAAACCAACACTTGTATTTTTTATCAAACTTGATTTTTCAATATATGAATAGGAAAGTCAAAATAAGTTTGTTTAAAAGTTAAGCATGCATGTATAGAAACTACTATACATAAACCAATTAAACTTGTTTTGATCAACTATTCATGAAAACCAAAAACCAAACATAAAACGTGTGTGTATTATGCACTTGAGCATATCAACTATACTAAGCTTTACAAATGGATCTAAACACACTATCTAAACTATGGATATCTAAGTCTTCTTGACGATCTTCATCTTCAAGGCGACTTGGTCCAAACTCCGTGATCCATGAGCTAGGCAAGGTATGATCTTGATGCTTGAGCCCTGGATTCACCATGAAAAGCTTCTAAACTCCTTGTTAAAGCTAATCACCAACTAATATCTTGGTTAATGATCTGAAACTTAAAACAACACAAGATTATTAGTAAACATAACTACATGAGTTAATCATTATCAAAACTAGGGTGGAAGGCCTTTGGGCCAACAATAAGGTGGGAAAGTTATTAACCTCCCTTAACCCACAAACAATCTCCTCACTCGCTAAACCAAGCCTAATTAAAACTGAGTTGACGTTGGCCCTAGGGACATCTCAGACTCAAATAGGAGACTGACCCAAGGGGGAAGTTGATTTGAATCTGACTCTTGCCAAATCGGTGACTAAGGTTGGGAATTGAGGGGCGAAACCCCGAATGCTGGTGATTTGACTTAATTAGGCCCGTCGTTTTTGCGCGGATATCTCCCACCAAGCTTGCCCCTACCTGGCTGATTAATTTGTAGTCAGATTCGGTTATATACCCCCAGTGGACAGTCTAACCAGTTAGGAGTCGTCTAGGTCTAAGGTTTACCCTAACTTAGGTTAGATTTTTTTTTCTTTTTATTTGTTTGCTTATTTGTTTTTTTTTCTCTTCTGTGTTTATTGTGTGATATGGCTTATAACAACAATTTTTTCAATTTTAATGGTAATCCATATTACACACTAACCTCTTTTTCGAATATTATCAACCCGGTATATCATAACTTTAACCAACATAGTGTGCCAGATTGGTCTTATCCGAATCAATATAACCCATGCCCCCAATTTTATGACCATAATTTCCAGAATAATTTCAACTCTTCACAGAGTCAATGGGGATTCATATCCCCCGAGTCCAATTTTCAACCAACTTCTCCTCCTTATCCACCTTGTCCACAATATTTTCAAGATTCTTACTCAGTTTCACCAGTCCAAAATAGAAAACCATCAATTTTGAAAATGAGTATGCGCGTGTTCAAACAACAATCACAAAACCTGACGGACTCACAATTTCACCACCAATTCCAAAACAACACTTTATCTTTTCAAGTCCAATCGTAACAATACGATGAACCAATCAACTATGAAAAGATGCTTGAAGCCACGACTCAGGCTCAAAATGCTCGTAATCATGACATAGATAAGATGGTCTAAACTCTCCGTTCTCACCATTTGACCATTTCTGATGTCACTAACCATTCTGTTAGAACCGAAGAGTCATGTTGTTTTGAAAAACAAGATTCCATTTCAGTACAACCATTTGAACTTGCCCAAAATCTAAATTTTGAAAATGACATTGATAGTTTGGCAAGCTATCCCTTTCCTGAATTGAACTTGAGAATGAATATGATCCTGAACCTCCACTTGATGATTCAATTCTACTTCCTGATTCAATAATGACTCCGGTGTCTTCACCTGATTTCAATCTTTTTCCCGAGTCAACATTGGATCCTGTGCCAATTCATCATGAAATTGAATCACCAATCTTTTATGATCATCATATTGAACTTGACCAATTTCATACTTTTGAAAGTCCCATTGACAATTGGCAAGTTCTCATTTTTATGAAATTGAAGTCAATGAGAAATGTGACATAGATTCTCAAATTTGTGATCCAGTTCAAATCCCGAATCAATATTGACTCCTATTTTGTTACCCAACTTGAGTAATATTTTAGAGTCAGTTTTGATTCCCACACCTGTCATTCTTAAACTTGAATCACCAATATTAAGTCACATTCTATCGTGAAAAAATGAATGTAGACTTGAGTTTCAACTTCTTGATTTGGACCCACTTCCTGAGCCAATCTCGACTCCTAAACCTTTACTTGACTTAAGTCACTTTCCTGAGTCGGTATTAGTTCCTATACTTCTTAAGTCCAAGCCAATCATTCAATCTTTTCACACTCCATTTTGGGACAAGGCAGTTGACAAAATTGACTCCGAAATTAATTATGAAATTTGAAAATTAGATGGGGTTAAATTTTTAATAAAAACCATTCATATATACATCAGTTTAGTGGGTTATATAAGAGAGATTTCTGGTGGGTTCCTCCAAACTCCACGAAAATTCGATTGGGCCACATTTCGTGGACCAATCAGACTACCACCGGAACCACCACCTTAAGGTAATATTTTCCTTCCCTTTCTTCTTTTTCATGCATCTATGCATTAATTCATACATTGAGGACAATGCATGAAATAGATGTGGGGGAGGGTCTAACATAACTTAGGTTTTTCTTTTTATAAAAAATAAAAGAATAAAAAATTATTAACATTTTCTTTACTTTTAAAAACTTTTTGAAAATAGAAACAATATTTTGACATATTTTTTGTAAGAAATTAAGTCAATTTTAAGGAATAGGAGAATCATAATTAGGATTTCTTATACTTGGTCAAAATAAGATTATTTGTTTGATTTCTAAGGATAGGAAGAAAGTTTGTGAAAGTAATTTAGTCTTGATCTTTACTGTGAAGAAATATGCACACCTTATACACTTACACACTTAGGGTTCAAAAACAAATATTCTTATGCCTTATATTTTAAAAAATGAAAAATGAAAAAAATATATCTATGAAAGATGAACAAATCTAATTATTGATTAGCTAGGTACTTTTGCCTAAGTAAGCCTTGGTATTTATGAGAAAGATAATTAGATAAGTTTGAGAAAAATATATATATAAAAATCCTCAGATTAAGCTTGGTTTTTGTGCCTAATAAAGCATAAGTATTCACCCTAAAAGTAGTTCATAAAATAAAGTCCTTAGTTTTGTGGCCATGTTTGCTTGAGTCCTAAAGTCCTTGGGATGTTTTCTCACCTGGTGCCCTAAGACCGTTTGGTTTGGGAGTCACCGATTAAAGGCTCGTTGCATGGGCAGATTAGAAAGCCTAATAGAACTACGGAATATTACCACCATATATATATAATAATAATAATAATAATAAATAAATAAATAAATAAATAAGGCATAAGAGTTAGAGTTAAAGAACTCTTAGTCAAAATTTTCACGGTCACAAGGTGCATATGACTTAGGGTAAAGTAATAGACTAGATGAGAAGTACAATTTGATTCCTTACTTTGATTGATAACAAATTTTGAATAGAGACTAAGTTTAGGAATGAAAAATTCGGTTTTCCTATAACTTATAGATTACTTAAAACTTACAATAATATTTCAAATATTTTTCTTTCAAAATGTGTTTTCAAAATACTAAACATTTTTTCTCTTTCTTTACGAATTTTGTGGGTGTAATCCACTGAAAATCCTCACGAGACAAAACTCGTCCTCTAGGGGAAACCTAGAGGTTTAACGGCTTGTTGCACAAGCTCAGTGCAATCGTGTGACCTGCGAAAGTGGTCTAATAATTTTTTGTTTAGTTGTTTTGCTCGAGGACGAGCAAAAGATAGGTATGGGGGTGTGATAGGTTGCTAATATTGCATATTTATTATCATATTCTCATACTTATTATAGAATAATCTCTACTTTTTTCTAATTATTGTTTAATTTTTTTGCAGGCCCATTCCTAAAGGAGAGGGAAGAGAAACGAGCCCAAAAGTCCATCAAATTCTGATTTAAATCAGAATTAATTCGAAGCTAGTAAATCAGGGCAGATCAGGTCGGTTCAGATTGGTTGAAAACCAGTTAGAATAAATCCCTACAAATCAATCGGTTGAAGCCAAAGATCAATGGCCATTTCATCATAATTCTGAAGATAAAACCGAAAATCTAGCTGAAGATAAAGTCACATCCCGAAACCTGGCTGCTCCACTCCTCGGCTGTGGTCACCTGGCCACAGCAAGGCCGCGAAAACGCGGCTTTTGCCACGTTTTCGCGGCTTTGTTAGAGAGGTAGGGGGAACGTTTGCTCCCCTATCTTCATACGCTCTCCTACATTTGGTTTTGCCTATAAATAGTGGGTTTTTCAGAGCGTAAGGGAGGACGACCATGCAGAGATAGAATTTAGTCCACTTTTCCATTCTTTGTAGTATAGGTTTTTGTTTTTCTTTTCATGTAATTTTGAGTTGTAATTTATGTAAATCAGAGGAGATCATAGTTTCATAGGAGAATGAGAGTGAAGCTTGTACTGAGAGTGACACCGGTGTAAGATTTTCTTCTTTTCTCTTATTGCTATAAAATCGAATCTGTAGTTTCCCTTTTGTATATACTTTGTTTTTGTGTTCTTCTTCTTCTTCTCTACTTTTCTTCTTTTGTTACCAATTGCTATCCAAGTGAGTCTTAAAGCATTGAAAGAGCCTTGCCTTTGCGAGTGCCACCGATAGCTCATGACGATGAATTTTTAGTTTCATTCTGTATCACTTCATACTTGCAACGTCTTAATGATATAATGTGGAGGAGACGGGAATCAACTCTTATGGGCTATACGTTGATCGTCTCACTTCAAGGTAATATCATTGCAAAAGATTCAAGGTAAGCATTTGGCCAAACGAGGTAAGTAACTTTTAGATTCTTTTCTTTTAATTCTTTAGTTTAGAACACCACAATCTACCTCTTCTTTTATCACTCCTTTTCCATTTCTTTGTACATATCATTTCTAGTTTCTCCATCTTCTTAATCTACCATCTTCTTCCTAATTTAACTTTAACTCAATTTTTTCTTTTTCTTTTAAAGAACTAAAGAAGAACTTTAATCATACATTGTAGCCTAAAAGAGAACTTACTAAAAAGCTTCCATCGCTAGTCCCTCCTTGTGGATCACGACCCGCATAGCCACTTGCTATTGCGGTAGAATTGAGCACCTGAACTCTTTATTTAAAAGTTCTGAAATTCTGTATTTTTGTGTGCAGGTAAAATCTCATTCAATTCCAGATGAGGAAATTAAGAGCATTCTATCCTTTTGTCATGAACTTGCATATGGTGGACACTTTGGTCCCCGCAAGACTACTGAAAAGTGCTACAAAGTGGGTTCTATTAGCCCACCTTGTTCAAAGATGCTTATAATTTTTGCAAGACGTGCACTAGATGCCAAATGATAGAAAGAATTTCAAAATGAAATATGATGCCCCTCAACCCAGCTCTAGAAACAGAACTCCTTGATGTTTGGGGCATCGATTTTATTGGTCCTTTTTCTAACTCATTTGGAAACCAGTATATATTGGTTACTATGGATTATGTGTCGAAATGGGTAAAAGCCATTCCTAGCAAGACTAATGACCACAAGATTGTTGTGAAGTTTTCGAAACAGAAAATTTTCTTGCGCTTTGAAACCTCACGAGCCATTATTAGCGAAAATGGCAGCATATCTGCAATAGAACTTTTGAAGCTCATATGTGAAAATACATCAAAACACACAAATTGTCCACTCCTTACCACTATCAAACCTGTGGACAGATAGAAGTCTCCAACAGACAAATTAAACTTATTTTGGAGAAGTCTGTGAGC
Organism: Agave tequilana; assembly: GCA_038442645.1. NCBI lineage: Eukaryota > Viridiplantae > Streptophyta > Magnoliopsida > Asparagales > Asparagaceae > Agave > Agave tequilana. The sequence continues at coordinate 112,415 of JAVJIF010006704.1, read as the reverse complement.
CAAAATTAAAAAGATTGGTCCACCAAACTTTTAGATGCCTTATGAGCCTACAGGACTGCTTTCAAGACGATTCTAGGAATGTCTCCTGATTACTAAAAACAATATAGAGAATATGGAAAGTATTATCTGATGTAGGATGGCTCTGAACTCTTTGCAATTTAACCGTGTAGCGAAGGCTATGCGGGTCGAACCTCAGGGAGAGATGCGATAGAAGCGTTTTAGTATTGTTATTTTCTTATACTTTCTTATTTTGTTTGTAAAACTTAAAGAAAAGATTCTGTTGAAAAAGAGTTTGGTTTTAATATCAATGTAGAGAAGGATCACAACATGTTAATAATCTACCAACATAAACAAATAATATCAACTAAAGATTACTTTCACGGTAAACCCTAAACATGATAATCTACCATAAGATTTAAGTGAAATCATAAGACAAATAATAAGATTCTAATTGAAATAACTCGAATTAAAATTTAACATTAAAATATCAAGACAATTGTTAAGCATAGATTAAGAAAAATAGTAATGAGTGCTAGAAAATAGTTGACCAAGTTACTATCATCATGTACCTTCATGATAAACCCACGGTTTATGCATGCATAGAATTTAATACTATAGGTTCATGGTGGTGATATTAGCATGTCATGAAAAGACATTTAGTTACTCATGGTGTAATCTAAATTAAGAATATTATATGAAAAAGATTGCATGAAATAAAAACGCAAATAAAAAATGAAAGCAAGTAAATAACAAGAGAGATATAAAAAGAACAAAAGCATCTTGTATTGATCTGTCACCTCAATTTACAATGGCTTCTTCTTCTTACAAAATTTTCTCTTACTTTTAAAACATAGAATTACAAATTAAATTCGAAAAGAAATAGAAAACTAAAGAAAACCTAAACTTTGATCTTTTGAGCTCCCCTTCTCTCTAGTTCTACCTTTTTATTTATGGAGAAATAGAGGGTAGAGTCCCACTCGAATACACATACCAAACCGCCACGCCAATCGCCACTAGAAAGCTGTGAAAACACAGCTTTTGCTATGTTTTCGCGGTAATACAGGGGAGACTGTGTACACACTTTGGGCTCTGGCTTCATCTCGTCCATCCATGTGAAGATATATCCTCTGAATCTTCATTTGATCTTCAGAATTTAAAATAATCTTGTTTCCTTGATAATTTAGGAAACAAGTTATCTATAAATCTGAATTTAATCTTGAATTCTCCTCCTTTATCTTTGACTTAGAGCTCAAGCAACTTGATTTAAATTGATTGTCTCTTTTATCTCTAAATTAGAATAGGATTATCTCTGAATTATTTGGGCTTGATGAGCTCTTGGGCTTCTCTTAAACTTTTGAGTTTCTTTAATCACCTTTTTTCCATGAATTTATGGAGGTCTATACAGTACTAAGCAAAAATACCATTATATAGTAATGTTTAATAAAAAAATAAATGTGGAAATATAACTAAAAATATGCACATTTGATGAACAATCACACACATACACCTACCTTTTACTCGTCCTTGAGTAAAACGAAAAAGAAAAACTAATCTAATCTAAACTAACTCACTTTCTTAGAAATCACGATTGTACTTAACACGTGCAATAAGCTGTTAAACCTCAAGGTTACCCCTAGAGGACGAGTTTTGTCTCGTGAGGATTTTCGGTGAATTACACCCACAAAATCCATAAAGAAAGAAAAATAAAATTAGTGTTTTTAAAATTCATTTTGAAAGAGAAAAATATTTGAAAGATTTTTGCAAAAATCAAGTTAATTTATAAATCTTAGGATCACCTAATTATTCATTCTTATACTTAGTCTCTATGCAAGTATTTATTATCAATCTAGGTAGGATTAAAACTGAATTTCTCACTTAACCTATTATTTTACTCTAAATCATATGCATCTTTGTGATCGTGAATTATTGATTCGGGATTCTTCAACTTCAACTCTTATGCCTTATATATTAAAATATATACATATATAACTTTTTTCTCTTTTTTTTTAAGAAGTTTGAAGTATTAACATTTCGTTGCCCTTTAAGCACTTTTTTATTTTAATATGTTTAACTCATCTAATTTTTTTTTGTGTAAATATCAAGGCTTCTTGAGGCTCTAATACCTAACTAATTGATTATTAGATGTGTTAATACATATATTATATTTATATTTTATTTTTAAACTTACCTAATTACCTTTCGCATAAATACCATGGCTTTCTTGGGCCAAAGCACCTAGGTAATCAATAATTAGATTTGTTTATTTTTCAAATATATATATATATATATATATATATAATATATATATATATATATATATATATATATATATATATATATATATATAAGGCATAAGAGTTTGTTTTAAATCTTAAGTGTGCAAGTGTATAAAGTATGTATATTTCATCAAGGTAAAAATCAAAACTAAATTACTTTTTCAATTTTTCTTCCTGAAACTAAAAATCAAACAAATAATCATATTTTGACCAAGTATTAGGAAATCCTAATTATGATTTTCTATTCCTTAAAATTAACTTCATTACTTACAAAAATAAATCAAAATATAATTTCTTTTTCAAGTTTTTTTATTAGTAAACCTACCTATGTTAATATGTTAATAAATTTTTTTAATCATGTTAAGTATATTACATGTTAGTCCCAAAATTTGATTGCTAAAAAGAATACAGAGAATATGAAAAGTATCAATTTTTTTAATCATGTTAAGTATATTACATGTTAGTCCTAAAATTTGATTGCTAAAAAGAATACAGAGAATATGAAAAGTATCCTCTGATGGAGGATGACTCTGAACTCTTTACAATTTAACTGTGTAACGAGGTCTATACGGGTCGAACCTCAGGGAGAGATGCGATAGAAGTGTTTTGGTATTGTTGTTTCCTTATACTTTCTTTTTTTATTTGTCAGATTTAACGAAAAAAATTATATTAAAAAGAGCATGTTTTGATATCAATATAGAGAAAGATCACTACCTGCTAATTATCTAACACCATAAATAAATAATATCAACTAGAGATTACCTTCACGCTAAACCCTAAACATGATAATCTATCCTAGGAGTCAAGTAAAACACATAAAACAAATAATAAGATTCTATTTGAAATAGCACTATTTAAAATTTAATATTAAAATATCAAGATAATTATCAAGTATAGATTAAAAAAATAATTAAAGAGTACTAACAAATAGTTTACCTAATTACTATTATTATGTGCCTTTAAGATAAACCTAGGGTTTAAGCATGCATAGAATTTAATTGGGTTCACTATTTAATACTATAAGTTAGTGGTGGTGATATTAGCAAGTCATAAAAAGAGATTTTATTACTCATGGTGTAACCTAAATTAAGCATATTATATGAAGAAGATTGCATGAAATAAAGAAGCAAATAAAGAATAAAAGCAAGTAAATAAGAAAGGAGATATGAAAAGAACAAAAGCACCTTGTATTGATCTGTCATCTAGATTACAATGGCTTCTTCTTACAAAATTTCCTCTTGCTACAAACTAGATTTGTAATGAAATAGAAAACTAAAGAAAATCTAAACTTTGATCTTCTGAGCTCACCACTTTCTGGCTCAACCTCTCTATTTATAGGGAAAATAGAGGGTAGAGTCCCAGTCGAATACACACACGCCAAACCGCCACACCAACTGCCACCATAAAGCTGCAGAAACATAGTTTTTGCCACGTTTTCACAAAAATACAGGGAGACTAGGTACGTGCTATGAACTCTGGCTTCATCTCATCCGTCCATGTAGAGATATATTCTCAGAATCTTCATTTGATCTGCTGAATTTAAAATAATTTTGTTTCCTAGATAACTTAGGAAACAAGTTATCTATAAATTTGAATTTAAACATGAATTCTCCTCCTTTATCTTTGACTTGGAGCTTAAGCAACTTGATTTAAATTGATTGTCTCTTTTATCCCTAAATTAGGATAGAATTATCTTTGAATTATTTGGGCTTGATGGGCTCTTGGGCTTCTCTTATTCTTTAATCACCTTTTCTTGCTTGAATTTATAGAGGCATGTACAAGTAAAAATATCATTATATAGTAATATTTAATACAAAATAAATGTGAAAATATGAATAATAATATGCACATTTGATGAACAATCATACCCCCACACCTATCTTTTACTCATCCTCGAGTAAAAAAAAAACTAATCTAATCTAAACTAACTTACTTTTATAGGAATCACGACTACACTTAGCACGTATAACAAGATGTTAAACCTCTAGGTTACCCCTAGAAGCCGAGTAATATCTCATGAGGGTTTTCAGTTTATTACACCCACAAAATCCATAAAGAAAAAAAAGTGTTAGTGTTTTCAAAATTCATTTTGAAAGAGAAAAATATTTAAATTTTTTTTACAAAAATCAAGTTAATTTATAAGTCTTAGGATCACCTAATTATTCATTCTTACACTTAGTCTCTATGCAAGTATTTTTTATCAATCTAAGTTAGGATTAAAGGTGAATTTTTTACTTAGTCTATTATTTTACCATAAGTCATATGCACCTTTATAATCGTGAATTTTTGACTCGAGATTCTTCAACTTCAACTCTTATAACTTATATATATATATAATATAATTTTTTCTCTTTTTTTGAAAGAAGTTCGAAGTATTACCACTTCATTGCCCTTCAAGCACTTTTTTTTAATATGTATAACTCATCTAATTTTCTTTTGTTTAACTATCAAGGCGTCTTGAGGTCCTAATAACTAACTAATTGATTATTAGATGTGTTAATACATATATTATATTTATATATACGTATATATGTATTTTTTTTCAAACTTAACTAATTTCCTATCGCGTAAGTACCAAGGCTTTCTTATGCCAAAGCACCTAGCAAATTAATAATTAGATTTGTTTATTTTAATATATATATATACACACACACACACACATATATATTTTCTAAGGCACAAAAGTCTTTGTTTTGAATCCTAAGTATGCAAGTGTATAAAGTAAGCATATTTCATTAAGGTAAATTTGAAGACTAAATTACTTTTCTAATTTTTTTTAAATTTAAAAATCAAACAAATAATCTTATTTTGACCGACAATTAAAAATCCTAATTATGATTTTCAATTCCTTAAAATTAACTTAATTACTTAACAAAATAAATCAAAATATTGTTTTCTTTTTCAAAAGTTTCTTTTATTAGTAAACCTGCCTATGTTAGTATGTAATTAAATAAAAATTTATCATGTTAAGTATATTATATGTTAGACTCTTTCTCATACCTATCTCATGCATTGTCCTCAATGTATGAATGAATGTATGAAATAAAATGAAAAGAAAGTGATGTTATGTTACCGATACATTGGGTCAAGTAGACCCATGGATATTTCCTCCTCAAGTGCTGATTCTAAAATGATTTTAAATGTTGATCATTTATCTTGAATCCAATTTCATTCTTCGTGTCCCGTATTTCTACTAGTCCATGTGAAAACATAATCCTAAGAACAAATGGTTTTATCCATCGTGATTTAAACTTTCCTGGAAAAGATGAAGTCTAGAATAGTAGAGTAAGACTTTTTTTTCTGAGGACAAAAGTTTTTATCATGATATGTTTATCATGAAAACCTTAACCCTATTCTTCGTAATCATCGCATTTTCATAAGCCTCATTTCTCAATTCATCAAGTTCAGAAATTTATACTTTTTGAAGCACACCAGCCTTATCTAAATTAAAATTTAGTTGCTTAATAGCACATAAGGCTCGGTGCTCTAACTCAACAGGAAGGTGGCAAGCCTTTCCAAAGACTAACCTATAAAGAGACATCCCTAAAATCATTTTGAAAGTGGTCCTAGAAGCCCATAAGGTATCTATCAATTTGGCGGATCAATCCTTTCGATTTTGAACCATAGTTTTCTCTAAGATAAGTTTGATTTATCTATTTGAGAATTTTACCTGCCCACTAGTTTGAGGATGGTATAGTATAGGTAACTTATGAGTTATGGCATATTTTCGCATAAGAGCTTTAAAAGTTCTATTGTAAAAGTGTGAGTCATTATCACTAATTATGGCATGTGGAGTTCTGAAGTATAAGAAGATGTTTTCTTTCAGAAACTTGACAACAACTTTGTTGTCATTTCTCTTGCCACGAATGGTTTCTATCCATTTGGATACATAATTCACAACCACCAAAATGTATTGGTGCCCAAATAAACTAAGAAAGAGACCCATAAAGTCAATGCCCTATACATAAAAAAGTTCTATTTCTAGAATTGGGTTTAGGTGCATCATATTACGCCTCAAAATCTTATCCACCATTTGGCATCTAGATCATGTCTTACAGAAATCAAAGGCATCTTTAAATAATATGGGTAAATAGAACCCACTTTGTAGCACTTTTTTGTAGTCTTGCGGGGAGCAAAGTGTTTACCGCATGCAAGCTCGTGACAAAATGAAAGGACAGTCCTAACTTTCTCATCAGGGATACATCTCCTAATGGTTTGGTCAGAACAGTGTTTGAAGATATAAGGTTCCCCCAAAAAGAAATACTGAGCTTTAGACAAGACTCGGTATACTTCTTGTGTTGACCAATGAGATGGAGTTTGATTTGTGACTAAGTAATTTGCTATGTCGGCAAACCATAGTTCCCTAAAAATAGCTAAGAGTTGTTCATTGGGAAAGGAATCATTAATTGGCAACTCGTTGGATGGAGCATTTGGAATATGTGAGAGGTGATCGACAACAACATTTTCTACACCCTTCTTATCTTGAATTTCAAGATCGAGTTCTTGAAGGAGTAGAATCCAACGAATGAGTCGGGTGTTGGCATCCTTCTTGTGCATGAGATATCATAGTGCAGAATGGTCATTGAATATGGTTGTTCTGGTCCCAATTAGGTATGGATAAAATTTTTTCAATGCGAACACTACTACCAAGAATTCTTTCTCGGTTGTAGTATAATTTAATTGGGAATCATTAAGAGTCTTACTTGAATAGTAAACCACATGCTGCTTATTGTCGATGCATTTTCCTAAGACAGCGCCTATGGCAAAATCAGAAGCGTCGCACATGATCTCAATCAGTTTGAACCAATCCGAGGGAAAAATTATGGGTGATGAGATAAGTTTCATCTTGAGCTTCTCCCAAGTAGTAAGACATCCATCATTTAATATGAAGAGCACATCCTTAGCTAAAAAGTTAGTTAAGGGTCTAGCAGTCTTGCTAAAATCCTTAATGAACCTATGATGGAATCTAGTGTGTCCTAAGAAAGATCGAATATCTTTCACACATTTAGCTATAGGAAGCTTGGCTATGACATCTATCTTCACTTTGTCCACTTAAATCCCCTTCTTGGAAAAATCATGACCTAGGACAATCTCATGTTGTATTATGAAGTGGCACTTTTCTTAATTTAAAGTCAAATTCTTTTCGGTGCATCATTTTAGGACAAGTTCTAGATTAGGAAGATATTGGTGGAATGAGTCTCCATAAATGGAGAAATCATCCATAAATATTTCAAAAAATCTTTCGATCATGTCTGAAAATAGGCTTAACATACAATGTTGGAATGTTGCGGGGACATTGCATAGACCGAAAGGCATTCGACGATAAGCGGAAGTCCTAAATGGACATGTGAATGTTGTTTTCTCTTGGTCCTCCAGAGCTATGGGGATTTTGTTGTACCCCGAGTAACCATCCCAGAAATAGTAATACTCGTGGCCAACTAGTTGTTCAAGCATTTGATCGATAAATGGAAGACGAAAATGGTCTTTGGGAGTGGAGCATTTAATTTTCGATAGTCAATACAAACTCGAACCTTTGTAAGGAGTCGTGTTTGTACTAACTCTTGGTTTTCATTCTCTACCACGGTAAAACCAGATTTCTTAGGGACTGCATGGACTGGGCTGACCCAGTGACTGTCAGAAATGGGATAAATTATTTTATTATCTAAAATTTTCAATGTTTCAGCTTGAATGACTTCTTGTATGATAGAGTTTAACCTACACTGCGGGTCACCATTTAGTTTCGCCTTTTCATTTAGGTGGATGTGGTGCTGAACTATAGCTGGACTTAATCCCTTTATGTCGGCCATTGTCCAACCAATAGCTTTCTTATGTTTTCTAAGAATTGTCATAAGATCCTCTTCTTGCCCATTAGTCTAATCAGATGCAACAATGACTGAAAGAGTCTTTTGTTTGCCTAGGTAGGCATAGTTGAGATGTTTGGGTAAGGTTTTGAGTTCTAAGGAAAGGAATGACTCAATAGATGGACAAGTCAAGCTTGTTGTCTTCGAATAAAATGAACTTGGGCTCGATGCCCACTCGACTGTAGAATTGACGATCTCATCAAGGCTTACATCATTGGATCCCAATTCGTTGTCACACTTGGCTTCTAGTTCTATCTCCTCACTGTGCTCACTCGTTAAATTCTCAATGAGGTTCACCTCAAAAGATTGATCTTCCATATCATAAGGTTGTTCTCCTAGGTTGAAGATATTGACTTCCTCAGTCATGTCCCCGAAGGTCAATCTCATGGATCTATTTCTACAATTAATGATTGTGTTTGCGATAGCAAGGAAAAGACGCCCTAGGATGAAGGGGGTTTAAGACCTGGGATTTGACACTGGTTGGGTGTCAAGGAGAATGAAATCTGCTTGGTAAATAAATTATCCAACCCGGATGAAGACATTAGTTACTTCCCTTTTTAAAACATTGACAGACCGATTAGCTAACTGGATCATAACTTAAGTCGGGCTTAATTTGGCCAATCCAAGTAGTTGGTATACTGAGAACGGAAGTAAGTTGATACTCGCTCCCAAATTAAGAAGTGCTCGATTAGTTTCCGTCTGACCTATTGTGCAAGAGATAGTAGGACAACCATGATCCTTGTACTTGATGGGGATCTGATTGGATAATAGCTCACTAATATTAGTGGCTAGAAAAACTTTCTTTTGCACATTGGTCTTTCTCTTCTTAGTACACATGTCCTTAAAGAATTTGCATAGCTAGAGACTTGTCAAATTGCATCAAGAATGGGCACATTAATCTTTACTTGACTAAAGATCTAACATATTTTCTTTATTTGTTCATTATTGTTGATCCTAAGCCTATTTGAAAATGGGGCTGCAAGCTATGCACCTGCTCGGCTGACTTATCTACGGAGTTGGGTGGAGTTGAGCTAGAAGGAGTGGGTGCTTGTGTTGGGTTCGATGATGTTAACACTTGATTATCAACTTATCTTTCTGACCATAATGTAAGAATCACAATACATTAATTTAGACCTTGAGTCTCATTAACTTGCCTAAAGTTTCTAGGGTTCAGCAAAGGTCGACTAGGAAGAGTTCCTTTCGGTCTTTCACTAATTGGATTAGCTTACAGACTTGATTTCTCTCAATCCTATGCATGGCTTGAATCAGTGTTTCTTGGGTTTTGCTGAAGCTATCCATCTTTTTATCCATGGATAATTGATTTTGGAAAGAAGGTAGGGGAACTTGATTGGAAAAATTTTGTTGATATTGAGATGGTTGGAAATTGTTGGAGAAGTTAGGCCTAGACTGATTCCGGCCCATGAGAAATTTGGATGATTTCTCCAACCGGGATTGTAAGTTTATGAATATGGATTGTTGGTGAGATTTGCGAAGGTTTCATTCATGGGTTCAGGCAACATTTGATGAGCAAGAAAAATAGGACACTCTTTGAACACATGGTTCATAGCTTTGACAGTAAGTATAGCCCGCAGTTGGGGGCTGTGTTGGGCTAACTTGGTTTATTAGAACTAGGTCCTTAGTTTCTAATGCTTCTAGTCTTGAAGTAATACCATCAAATTTAGCCTTATATGCTATGGACGTCCCTATCGAATGGAGACCTCTTTTTGAAGGATAGGGTCACAGTCCTAGACTCTTTGATAGTAGGTTCCCATTGGAGGGTTTTTTTGCTAGGTCTTCATATATTTTCAACCTTTCATGTTCATCTGCTTTCAAGAATCTCCCTTAACTCATAGTTTCTAGAAGAGTCTTGTTTTGATAATCTAGACCAGTAGAGAATTTGGTATAGTCGTCACTTCTCTATGCCATAATGAGGGCATTGGACAAGAAGGTCTTTGAAACATTCAAATATTTTCAAAATGGTTCGTTGGGTTCTTACTTGCACTACATTATGTTTTTCCTAATAAGGGTGTTCTTATAGATAGGATAGAACTTTTTAAAGAAGACTTTTGCGAAATCATCCCAAGATGTGATAGAATTTTTTGCTAAATGGTATAGCCATTTCTTGGCTAGGTACTTAACGGCAAAAGGGACAAAACATAGCTTGACGACATTGTCTCCTAATTGCGGTATCTTCAACATAATACATACCTCTTCAAATTTTTTTTATGAAGAAGTATGCTTCTTCAGACTCTAGAACATGATATTTCGGGAGAGTTTTGATGAATTGTGGCTTAAGATCAAATTTGTCACCGTCAGCTTCGGGAAGCTGAATGCAAAATAGAAGAGATGTCCTAATTAGATAGAACATATCCTATAAGGATATTGTTTGTGCCATTTTGGGATCGGGTTTAGGTGTAGAAATGTTTCTAGTTAATTTAGATGTAGCTGGATATCTTGACCAAACTGACATACACAATCAATAGCATACAAGATCACACCAAAAAATAAATGTCAAAGTCAAAATTAACCAAGTCTATTCTATGGTAGACTTTGACCTAGACGACTCCTAAATTTAGATTATCCATGGGAGGTGTATTGCCAAATCGGAACACAAGTTAAACGGCCAGGTAGGTGGCAAGATCAGTGGGATATATTCATGTCAAAGCACCGAGCCTAATTATTCCAAACCACTGCTCTTCGAGATTTTACCTCTCAAACCCTTACATAGTCACCGATTTGACAAGAGTTAAATTCGAACAACTTCCTCCTCGGGTCAATCTTATAGTGAGTTCGAGAAGTCCTTAAGGCCAACGTCTACTCAAATTTTAGATTAAGTTTTGATTATGAGTGCAAATGAGATGTTGTTTGTGGACCAAGGAAGGGTAATGACTTCCTCACCTTATCTTATTAGGAGTTTTGATCCTAAGTTGATTTAGTGCAATTATGCAAGACAATAGAATAGTATCACTCAAAGCAATTAAATCGCCACAAGTATTTCCTAATTTAGATGCTATGCAGACTTACCTCGATCTCCAGCACTCTTCGATAATAATTAAAATTTTAAAATAAAATAAAGGAATGTCTAGATGCAAATCTATCCAGTTTTTAAATTTCAATCACAAGTTACTGTTAATATTAGAAACAATGTTCGGATAAGTTACAGTAAAGTCTAACATTTGTAGAAGATACAAAACTCAAATTCAGTGACTACAGAAGAAAGTAGAAATCCTAACACACTAGGATTGCTGTGTTTTTGAGGCTTTTGCTGCGTTTTGCGCTGCTTTCCTGAAGAGTCTGGTGTTCTGCCTTCTAGGACAGTGTCTATTAAGTAGTTCTAATCCTTTGCAGCCGTTCAATCTTCTGTAACTATCCCTATACAACAAAAAACATAAGAATATTGTATGAAAACTATTTATATCGTTCCCTCCCCAACAACAGCGCCAAAATTTGATTGCCAAAAAGAATACAGAGAATATGAAAAGAATTATCTGATGTAGGATGGCTCTGAACTCTTTGCAATTTAACCGTGTAGCGAGGGCTATACGGGTCAAACCTCAGGAAGAGATGTTATATAAGCGTTTCGCTATTATTGTTTCCTTATACATTCTTCTTTTATTTGTAGAACTTAAAGAAAAAAATAAGATTGGAAAAGAGTTTGGTTTTGATATCAATGTAGAGAAGATCGCAACCTGCTAATAATCTACCAGTATAAACAAATAATATCAACTAGAGATTACTTTCACGCTAAATCCTAAACATGATAATCTACCCTAGGATTCAAGTAAAACACATAAGACAAATAATAAGATTCTAATTGAAATAGCACTAATTAAAATTTAACATTAAAATATCAAGAAATTTCAAGCATAAATTAAGAAAAATAGTTAAAGAGTACTAGCAAATAGTTGACCAAATTACTAACATCACGTGCCTTAAAGATAACCTAGGTTTAAGCATGCATAGAATTAATTTGGTTCTCTATTTAATACTATACATTCAAGGTGGTGATATTAGCAAGTCATCAAAAGAGATTTAGTTACTGATGGTGTAATCTAAAATTAAGCATATTATATGAAGAAGATTGCATGAAATAAAGAGGCAAATAAAAAATAAAAGCAAGTAAATAACAAGGGAGATATGAAAAGAATAAAAGCACATTGTATTGATCTGTCACCTCTAATTACAATGGCTTCTTCTTCTTACAATTTTTTCTCTTGCTTCTTAAACTTCAAAAATACAAACTAAATTCGGAAGAAATAGAAACCAAAGAAAACCTAAACTTTGATCTTGTAAGCTCCCCCTCTCTCTGGCTCTACCTCTCTATATATAGGGAAACACCAAACCGCCACGCCACCCGCTACTAAAAAGTTGCGAAAATGTGTTTGCCGCATTTCTGCGATAATACAATGGAGGCTGGGTACGCGCTTTGAGCTCTGGCTTCATCTCGTCCGTCCATGTGGAGATATATCCTCCGAATCTTCATTTGATCTTCGAAATTTAAAATAATCTAATTTCCTAGATAACTTAGGAAACAAATTATCTATAAATCCAAATTTAAACTTGAATTCTCCTCCTTTATGTTTGACTTAGAGCTCAAGCAACTTATTTTAAATTGACTGTCTCCTTTATCTCTGAATTAGGATAGGATTATCACTGAATTATTTGAGCTTCATGGGTTCTTGGGTTCTCTTAAACTTTTGGGCTTCTTTAACCACCTTTTCTTTTCTTCCTTGAATTTATGGAGGCCTGTACAATAATAAGCAAAAATATCATTACATAGCAACGTTTAATAAAAAATAAATGTGAAAATATGACTAAAAATATGCACATTTGATGAATAATCATCTCCATGTAAGTTAGTCTTTGGGAAAGCTTGTCACCTACCCGTTGAGTTAGAGTATCGGGCCTTATGGGCAATCAAGCAGCTAAATTTTAATTTGGACAAGGCCGGTGATTTTTGAAAGTTACAAATTTCTGAATTAGAGGAGTTGAGAAATGAGGCCTAGGAGAATGCAAAGATCACAAAATATAGAGTTAAGATTTTCGTGATAAGCATATCCTAAAGAAAACTTTTGTCCACGGACAAAAAGTCTTACTCTATAATTCTAGGCATCATCTTTTACCAGGAAAGCTAAACTCGAGATAGACTGGGCTATTCGTTGTTAAGGTCGTGTTTTCACAGGGTTCTGTAGAGATCAATGACACCAAGAATGGAAATGACTTTAAGGTAAATGGCCAACCCCTTAAACTTTTCTTGGAAACGGTGCCGGTAAATGAAAAGGCTATGGGTCTATTCTGAAAAGTCACCTAGAGGGGGGGTGAATAGGTGACAATGCTAATCAAGGGCAAATAAAAATTTAAAGCTACAACAATCACAAGATGAATGCTAGCAAGTAAGTATGACAATGAATATGATGAGTAAATAATAAGAGCAAGCAAAATAGAGTAAGAATTGCAAGAATGTAAACCAATCGCAAACACAAGGATATGTTATCGAGGTTCGAGCACCCAGCTCTACTCCCCGCCTTCCCCAGAAGGATTCTAGCTACTTCCACTATCACAAAGAACAATTACAATGGAGTACCCAACTCCTACAATCTCAAGAACAAGCAATTTTCTTGGTAGTCAAAAGACCACAAACTCTCTCTTTCAAATATCTCTTCCCTTACAAAGGTCCTTAGAGAATATTGAGTAGGAATGAAGCTCTTGTTGTAAGTGAGGAAAAGAGAAATAAATCAGAGAGAATTGCAAAAACCCTTCAGAAAATCAGTGAGAAATTCAGCACAAAAACCAAGAAACAAGTCTCTCTTGAAAGCCTTAAACTTTTGAATTATCTTAGCAAAAATTGTTGTTGTAACCAATCTCTCCCCAAACACCCCTATTTATAGGAGAGGGCTAGGGTTTAGGGATAAAACATATTTACTGATGTTTAGGAGATAATTAGATCAAAATATATCCTTAAACGAATTTTTAAACACAAAAGACAAAAATAAACAGCTCTTAAAAAATCTGCCCGTTACTGTTCAACGGCTACATCGGTCGACCGGGCCGGTCGACCGGTAGTATAAAAATTTGACCGTTACAGGCTAGCGGTCGACCGACCCAGTCGACCGATAAAACCTGTGAGCAAAAATAATAGTCCGGTCGACCGCCCCGGTCGACCGACAGACGTGCACACGGATACGTGCATCTGCCAGGACTTCGGTCGACTGGTCCGGTCGACCGGACCAGACTGACACAGACTCGGTCGACCGACCCGGTCGACCGGATCAGGTCAAAAAGTCAATTTTAAAAAGAAAATAAAGAGGATTTTGATTTTAACAAAAATACTTTTGAACAGGGATTAGTATAAAATACAAATATATATCTGTAGGCAAAAACTTGTATGCAAAATATTTTTGTATAATTTATAAGAAATTATTTTGGAATGAGCATGTGCGCAAAAACGTGTGTGATAGAGCTTCAAACCTATCCACTATTCTTTAACAAACTATAAACTGAAAAACAAGTTACATGAAGACTTCTTGTGCTATCTTCAATTCTTTGAGCCATCCAATGCCTTGCTAGTGCCTTCTCTTCTATGATCCTTCCTTGATGTGCAATTTGCCTTCCTTACTTTGTGGAACTTAGAAGTTCTTGCAATAGCTAAGCGAATGGTCTCTAAACATGGTACAAACCTGAAACTTATCTTAACAAACTTGTTAGTACCAAATAGCTCATATTTGGTTTGTCATCATCAAAACATAAAACAATTGGAGAGTGTAACCTCTTGGGCCAACAATCTCCCCTTTTTGATGATGACAAAACAAATAGGCTATTAACAAAAATATAGGGTAGGAGAAAACTCCCCCTCAAATTATGCTATACTTAAAACACAAGAGTATGCTCTAGATGCCAATAATTGAAATGATGCACCAATTATTGAAACCAATTAAAACAAATATATAAAACACAAAAATTGCTCTTGATACCAAAAATACCAAAAACAACTAAAACGTGATACCAAAAATACCAAAAACAACTAAAACACAAGAACACATAAAAACAAAAACTCATAAAAACAAAACATATAAATTCATATGGAACCAAGACCAAATGAACTTATTTTTGTCCATGTAAACTTATTCTCCCCCTTTTTGTCATACATCAAAAAGGGTTATGAAAAACATGTTTATTCAATAATACAAACATTAAGTTCTCCACAAATAAACGAAAATCTAGCAAAATCAAGAGGTTTAGTGAAAATATCGGCTAGTTGTAAATCCGTGGAAACATAATCAATATCTATATCACCTTTCTCAAAATGATCTCTAAGAAAGTGATATCTAATCTCAATGTGCTTGGTCTTACTATGTTGATTTGCATTTTTGGTCATGTGTATAGTACTAGTATTATCACAAAATATTTTTATATGATCAAAGTGTAAATCAAAATCAAGGAGAGTATGTTTCATCCAAAGGACTTGTGCACAACAAGCCCCCGCGGCAACATACTCCGCCTCGGCGGTTGAGAGAGCTACGGAATTTTGTTTCCTAGAGGACCATGAAACAAGACAATTACCAAGAAATTGACATGTCCCACTAGTACTCTTTCTATCTACTCTACAACCCGCATGGTCGGCATCCGAATAACTAGTCATAGAAAAATCTATAGTTTTCGGATACCAAAGACCCATTCCAATAGTGCCCTTAATATAACGAATAATGTGTTTTACCGCAATAAGATGAGACTCTTTAGGACACGATTGAAATCTAGCACAAAGACACACACTAAACATGATATCCGGCCTACTTGCCGTCAAATATAAAAGACTTCCTATCATGCTTCTATATAATTTAATATCAACATTTTTACCGTGTTCGTCCTTATCAAGCTTGGTTGTAGTTGCCATTGGAGTGTTGCAAGCCTTTGATCCTTCAAGCCCAAACTTCTTTACTAGCTCCTTTGCATACTTGGCTTGGTTAATGAAGGTTCCATCTTGCAATTGCTTGATTTGGAGTCCAAGGAAGAAATTGAGCTCACCCATGGAAGACATTTCAAATTCTAGTTGCATTACTTTCTCAAAATCCTTGCATAAAAGCTAATTAGTAGATCCAAAAATTATATCATCAACATAAATTTGCACAATTAAAATATCATTCTTAACATGCTTAGTAAAGAGAGTTGTGTCTACTTTGCCTTTAATAAAATCATTTGAAATGAGAAAACTAGAAAGCCTTTCATACCAAGCTCTTGGAGCTTGTTTCAATCCATACAAAGTTTTATCAAGTTTAAAAACAAAATCGGGATGAACATGATCAACAAAACCGGGAGGTTGAGAAACATAAACTTCTTCATTAATAAAACCATTTAAAAATGCACTTTTTACATCCATTTGAAAAAGTTTAAAATTTTTAAAACATGCAAAAGCTAGTGTCATCCGTATGGCTTCAAGCCGTGCTACGGGTGCAAAGGTCTCCTCAAAGTCAATTCCCTCAACTTGAGTGTAACCTTGGGCCACTAACCTAGCTTTATTCCTAATGACATTTCCGGACTCATCCATCTTGTTTCTAAAGATCCACTTAGTACCAATTATTGGTCTATCGTGGGGCTTAGGAACAAGGTGCCAAACTTGGTTGCGCTCAAATTGATTGAGTTCCTCTTGCATGGCAAGCAACCAATATGGGTCCGTCTCGGCTTCGAGAATGCCTTTGGGTTCAAAATGAGAAATAAAAGCAAAGTTACCACATATGTCATGGAGTTTGGAGCGCGTTGTGACTCCTTTAGATGCATCACCCAAGATGAGCTCCTTAGGATGATTTGTAGCGTATCTCCAAGCTTTAGGAAGCGGTTGTGTGCTTTCCTCCTTATCCTCTTGAACTTCACCAATAGGGTCTAGCTTTTCTTCTTGAGCAGGTGAGTCCTTCAAGGATAGTCTCTCCATGTCTTCACCTAAAGGTTCAATCTCTACAATATTCTCAACAACCACATTAGATTCTTCAAACTTAACATGCATGGATTCTTCAATAGTTTGAGAAGATCTAATGAAAACTCTATATGCTTTGCTAGTAGAGGAATATCCAACAAAGATAGCCTCATAAGCCTTAGCATCAAATTTACCCAAATTATCCTTAGTATTCAAAACAAAACACTTGCATCCAAAAACTTTGAAATATGCAACATTTGGTTTACTAGAATGATACATTTCAAAAGAGGTTTTGGAAAAATTTTTGCATAAATAAATACGATTCGATATATAGCATGCCGTGTTTACGGCCTTGGCCCATAAATATTGAGGGAGGTCATATTCACTTATCATTGTCCTAGCCATCTCTTGAAGTGTTCTATTTTTCCTTTCTACAACTCCATTTTGTTGTGGAGTTCTAGGACAAGACGTTTCATGCTTAATTCCCTTTTCATCACAATAAGTCATGAAGAGTTGGTTAATAAACTCACCACCTCTATCACTTCTTATTCTCACAATCGAAAAACCCTTTTCTTTTTCAATTCTTTTTCGAAAAATCTTAAAATGAGAAAAAGTTTGATCTTTATTTTGCAAAAAGAAAACCCAAGTAAAACGGGAGAAATCATCAACCAAAACAAATGCAAATCTACTTCCATTTAAACTTTTAGTTTTAGTTGGTCCAAAAAGATCCATATGAATTAATTCTAAAGGCCTAGTTGACATGATATCCTTGATTGGTTTAAAGGAAGACTTGGTTTGTTTCCCAAGTTGGCACGCACTACAAATGCGGTCTTTCTCAAAATCCAAGCAAGGTATACCCTTCACCAATTCCTTTGAATTAATCCTAGAGATATGGTCAAAAGATGCATGTCCTAATCTTCTATGCCAAAGCCAAGAATTTTCTTCAAAAGCATTTAAGCATTTAGTAGAACAATCTAAATTAAGCATGTCAATAATATAAACATTATTATCACGAAAACCGGTAAGAATACAAACATCGGATTTAACATCAAAAATCTTGCATGAGAAATCATCAAAAACAACTTTAAGTCCACGATCACAAAGTTGGCTAATGCTAAGCAATTATGTTTTAAACCATCTACTAAAACAACATTCTCTATAATAGGAGATGCACCAATTTGAATGTTACCTATACCGATGATAGTTCCTTTGGAGTCATCCCCGAAGGTGACGGAGCCACCTTCCATGTACCTTGATAGGGTTGTGAAGTTGTTGATATCCCACGTCATGTGTCTCGAACAACCACTATCAAGGTACCACCGCTCCCTACGTCTTGGAGCCTTGGTGTGTACCTACATCAAACATTTTTGGACTTGATTTTGGTACCCACATTTTCTTGGGTCCATGAGGGTTAGAGCCATTAACCCAAACAAGATTATTTGAACTATGCAATTTATCATAACAAAATTTAGCTAAATGTCCATTTTTGCCACAATATGTGCATCTATACACTCTACCATATCTAAAAGCATAGTGAGTGTGTGATTTGTGAGCATGGGCATTGTGAGCATGAAAAGATTTAGCATGAGAAGTATTATTTGAAGTGTGAGCATGTGAAATTTTAGCATGAGAATCTTTAACATGAGAAGTGTGCTTTTTGGAAAACTTTTCTTCAAGTTTCTTAGTATTAAAGGCACAATCTTTTAAAACTTTTTCAAACTCATTCATTTTGGATTTAAAAGAAGAAATTTCTTTATTATCAACAATAGGGGTTTTACCCTTACAAGAAGTCTTATAAGCGTCAAATTCATTTTGAATAGAAACAAGATTGGAAGAAAGATCATCTTTTTCTTTTGAAACAATGGCAAGTTAATTCTTAAGAAAAGCAACTTCTTTTTGTAATTTTAAGCATTCAAGTTTCTTATTATCATAAGTTTCAGAAAGTTCTACAAATGCATATACTAGAACTTCCTTACTTAGTTCATCATCTTCATCATCATGGGATTGAGGGGTTACCTTAGGTGTGTTTGTCATGAAACACATATTAGCTTGATCCACCTCCTCTTCGGACTCGCTTTCCGAATCCCATGTTGCTTTGTAGGCTTTCTTTTCCTCCGGCTTCTTTGGCTTGAAGGAGGAAGTCATTTTCTTCTTGAACTCCGGACAATCCGCCATGATATGTCCGGGTTTGCGGCAATTGTAGCATATGATCTTCCGCTCCTCTTTACCTTCGAATCTTCTCCGGAAGTTGAACTTGTTCTTTCGGTACAACCTCTTGACATTCCGCACAAGTAGGGTTAGCTCCTCATCTTCTTCTTCGTCTTCATCATCGTCATCATTGGTGGATGAAGTCTTAAAGGCAATGGATTTCTTCTTTGAAGTAGTTGCCTCATCTCTTGCTTTCTTCTCCATCTCATGGGTCTTTAGGTTCCCAATGAGACTAATGATGTCCATCTCGTCCTTGTCGTTCAACTCCTTTAAGGTGGTGGCCTTGATCTCCCAAGATGGTGGAAGAGCCCGTATCACTTTGCGCACCTTTTGATCATTGGAGATGACGTCACCTAATGAAGAAAGACCATTTGTAATTTTAGTGAAACGAGTAATCATACAATCAATGGATTCTTCATCAAGCATTTTGAATGATTCATATTGAGACCTCAAGAGATCTATCTTAGCTCTCTTGACTTGTGAAGTCCCTTCATGTGTGACCAATAAGTGTTGCCAAATCTCATAGGCGGATTGGCAATGAATTACCCGTGTAAGGTCATCCTCATTCAAGGCGGTTAATAAGGAGTTTTGGGCTTTGGAGTTAGCCTCATATTCTCTAAAGTTGAAATCGGTCCAAGTGCTCTCATCTTCATTGGGTGCTACATAGGGTTTGGTCAAAGACTTAGCCACTAAACTACCTAGTGATTGCAAAAAGATAGTCATCCTAACCTTCCAAATAGGGAAGTTGAGTCCATCAAATTTAGGAGGGGTTTTAATGTTGTCGGCCATGTTTACTAGTGTATGAATGTATGAATGGAAATGTTGATTAGCAATATTTTAAGGATCTCTCTATGGATGTTAAGCCAAACCTAGAGTCCAAGCTCTGATACCAATTGAAAAGTCACCCAGAGGGGGGGTGAATAGGTGACAATGCTAATCAAGGGCAAATAAAAATTTACAGCTACAACAATCACAAGATGAATGCTAGCAAGTAAGTATGACAATGAATATGATGAGTAAATAATAAGAGCAAGCAAAATAGAGTAAGAATTGCAAGAATGTAAACCAATCGCAAACACAAGGATATGTTATCGAGGTTCGAGCACCCAGCTCTACTCCCCGCCTTCTCCAGAAGGATTCTAGCTACTTCCACTATCACAAAGAACAATTACAATGGAGTACCCAACTCCTACAATCTCAAGAACAAGCAATTTTCTTGGTAGTCAAAAGACCACAAACTCTCTCTTTCAAATATCTCTTCCCTTACAAAGGTCCTTAGAGAATATTGAGTAGGAATGAAGCTCTTGTTGTAAGTGAGGAAAAGAGAATTAAATCAGAGAGAATTGCAAAAACCCTTCAGAAAATCAGTGAGAAATTCAGCACAAAAACCAAGAAACAAGTCTCTCTTGAAAGCCTTAAACTTTTGAATTATCTTAGCAAAAATTGTTGTTGTAACCAATCTCTCCCCAAACACCCCTATTTATAGGAGAGGGCTAGGGTTTAGGGATAAAACATATTTACTGATGTTTAGGAGATAATTAGATCAAAATATATCCTTAAACGAATTTTTAAACACAAAAGACAAAAATAAACAGCTCTTAAAAAATCTGCCCGTTACTGTTCAACGGCTACATCGGTCGACCGGGCCGGTCGACCGGTAGTATAAAAATTTGACCGTTACAGGCTAGCGGTCGACCGACCCAGTCGACCGATAAAACCTGTGAGCAAAAATAATATAGTCCGGTCGACCGCCCCGGTCGACCGACAGACGTGCACATGGATACGTGCATCTGCCAGGACTTCGGTCGACTGGTCCGGTCGACCGGACCAGACTGACACAGACTCGGTCGACCGACCCGGTCGACCGGATCAGGTCAAAAAGTCAATTTTAAAAAGAAAATAAAGAGGATTTTGATTTTAACAAAAATACTTTTGAACAGGGATTAGTATAAAATACAAATATATATCTGTAGGCAAAAACTTGTATGCAAAATATTTTTGTATAATTTATAAGAAATTATTTTGGAATGAGCATGTGCGCAAAAACGTGTGTGATAGAGCTTCAAACCTATCCACTATTCTTTAACAAACTATAAACTGAAAAACAAGTTACATGAAGACTTCTTGTGCTATCTTCAAGTCTTTGAGCCATCCAATGCCTTGCTAGTGCCTTCTCTTCTATGATCCTTCCTTGATGTGCAATTTGCCTTCCTTGCTTTGTGGAACTTAGAAGTTCTTGCAATAGCTAAGCGAATGGTCTCTAAACATGGTACAAACCTGAAACTTATCTTAACAAACTTGTTAGTACCAAATAGCTCATATTTGGTTTGTCATCATCAAAACATAAAACAATTGGAGAGTGTAACCTCTTGGGCCAACATATTCGACCCAGTGTATCGTTAACTTCATCTCTTTTACATTTTATTGCATGCATTTATATATTTCTTCCATACATTCGGGACAATGCATGAGGTAGGTGTGGGGGAGGGTTCTAAAATAACATTAAAAAATAAAAAAAAACTTTTTGAAAAGAGAAACAATATTTTGACCTATTTTTTTGTAAGAAATTAAGTCGATTTTAAGGAATAGGAGAGCCATAGGTGTTATGCTAATCTTGGCATCTTCTGGCATAAACGTTTTGATTAGTTCTCTTGTACACTGATTAATGTAGATCCCATCACTCCTTTGCTTGATTTGGAGTCTAAGAAAATAATTGAGCTCTCCCATTATACATATTTCAAACTCTTCCTTCATACACAACTCAAAATCCTTGCATAGTTTTTCATTAGTAGAGCTAAAAATAATGTCATCAACATAAATTTGAATAATTAAAATATTATCATTAACATGCTTAATAAACAAAGTGATATCTACTTTACCCTTAATAAAACCTTTATCAACAAGAAAACTGCTATGTCTTTCATGCCAAGCTCTTGGAGCTTGTTTCAAACCATACAAAGCTTTTTCAAAATTTAAAAATAAAATATGGATGTGTAATATTAACAAACCCAGGGGCTGTTCAACATATATCTCTTACTCAATAAAATCATTTAAAAATACACTTTTAACATTCATTTAAAAAAGTTTGAAATGTT
Organism: Agave tequilana; assembly: GCA_038442645.1. Taxonomy (NCBI): domain Eukaryota; kingdom Viridiplantae; phylum Streptophyta; class Magnoliopsida; order Asparagales; family Asparagaceae; genus Agave; species Agave tequilana. The sequence goes on along the minus strand of JAVJIF010006704.1, from coordinate 90,070 downwards.
TAAATTAGGCAAAAGCAAGGTCATCTATATAGCTTCAAGTCGTGCTATAGATGCAAAAGTTTTCTCAAAATTGATACCTTCGATTTGGGTGTAACTTGGACCGCTAGCCCCCTAATTACATTACCTGACTCATCCATCTTTTTTCTAAAGACCTATTTAGTGTCAATGGTTCGTCTATCACAGGGCTAGGAATAAGATGACAAACTTAATTACGCTCAAATTGATTGAGCTTTTTTTAAATTGCAAGTAATCAATATGAGTCGCCTGATTGAGTTTTTTCCTGCACACAAAATATAAAATATTAGATATGAGAATTAAGGTGTGCAAGTGCTCAATTCGAATCCGCTGTAGCAAGGCTATGTGGGTCGTGATCCTCAGGGAGGGACTAGCGATGGAAGCGTTTGTAAGATTCTCTAAAATTTTTATTTATTTTATTAGTTATGATGGTATTTACAAGGAAGTGTGGTGAAAAGAATTTGAGAGAGATAGAGATAGAAATCTAAACTAAAGAAAGAAAGAAACACATACCTCTTCAGTCTGCTTACCTTTTGAACCGTTGCGATGATTTACCTTTTCTTGGAAGGCGTACAAGCATGGCGTATAGGATCGTCCGCCTTCTTAATCTACATAAAAGACGACTATGAAGACCTGTTCATCGCCATAGGCCATCAAGGGCTCTTCTTCGGCTAGGTAGTCTCGAAGCAGTTGGTACTCATGGTGGGCAAGGCATTAGAGAGAAAATAGAAGAAAGCAAATACTGAGATACACAAGATTAAACAAGAACAAAAAAACAAAAATAATAAAAGAACAAAAACAAACCTCGATTCGATTAATAAAAAATGGTGGAAAAATAAAACTTACACCGACTGTCACCATCAGTACAAGTAGATCCCTTCCTCCATGAGAACATTATCTCCTCTCAGTTTTTACAAAAAGGAAAAAAAATAAAAATTACAATGGAGGAAAGAAAATCTAAACTACAAGAATAAAACCTAAACCCTAGATTTGGCCCTCTGGCTCTGCCTCTGGACGCCCTTTCTCTGTTGCTCTTCAGGGGTATTTATAGGAGATATAGGAAGTAGAGTCCCAGTACAGCTCCTCAATGAAAATGCATCGCCAACCGCCTCAGGATTGCCACGAAAACGGGAAATTTGCCGCGGAAACGCGGCACTTTTGTAGCCAAATGCCACGCGCTTTCTCACGTGGCATCCTCTGGTCCGTCCATCTGGGTTTATCCTTCTAGAAATTGTATCCTGACCTTCATCTTGAGATTTCGGGATAACTTGGGAAGCAAGTTACCCTAGATCTCAAATCTTCCAATATCTTTTAAACGAATTTCATCTCTTGCACTCTTTTTATCCTCATCCTGCAAGCATTTAGGATTTAGTAGAAGTCCATCCCTTTACTCTTCTTTTAATATTTGCAATTCTTGCAATTGGTAATTGCAACTTTGACATTTGATAATTGTAATTTTTCACTTGGGCTTGGACATGGGCTTTTGGCTTCTTTTAAGGCTTTATTCTTTTATTTTTATTTACTCAAGCCTGCACACAATAAATCATAAAATATTAGTAAATGTCCAGAATTATATAAATAAATATGAAAATGTGATGGTAAATATGATGATAAAAATGCACTTTTCACTACCAATCACACGCCCACACTTATCTTTTTGCTCGTCCTCGAGTAAAAATCAAAGAGAAAAAGAAAAACTAATCTAACCTAACTCACTTTCGTAGGAATCACGGTTGCACTTAGCATGTGCAACAAGCCGTTAAACCCCTAGGTTACCCTAGAGGACGAGTGTTGTCTCGTGAGGGTTTTCAGCGGATTGCACCCACAAAATCCATAAAAAAGAAATATTTGAAATACTTTTGAAAAGACTAAGTAGTCTATAAGTTTTAGGATTATCATTTTTATTCATTCTTAGACTTAGTCTTTATAAAGTAAATTATTATCCATTTTTAAGTAAGGATCAAAATTGAATTTTTTGTATAGTCTTTTTCGTTACCAAAAATCATATGCATCCTTATGAATTTTTACTAGGAATTCCTTAACTTGGACTCTCATGCCTCTATATATATATTTTTTCTTTTTTTTTTAATATGTATAACTCATCTAAGTTTCTTTCGTGTAAGCATCAAGGCTTCTTGAGGCCCTCATACCTAACTAATTGACTATTAGATGTGTTAATACATATATATTATTTCTTAGTTTTCTTAGGCTTTCTAATCCACCCATGTAGCGAACTTAAAGTCGGTGGCTCCCAACCCAATCGGCTTTAGGGCACCAAGTGAGAAAACACCCCGCGGACTCAAATTCGAGTGAACTAGGCCCCAAAACTAAGGACTTTATTTTATTTACTCACCTTTAGGCATGAATACTTATGCTTCTTGAGGCACATGTATCCAGCTTAATTAGTGATTTCCCTTTTTTTTTTTATATATGAGGCACAAAGGTCTTCGTCTTAGAATCCTAGATATGCATTAGGTATGCAAATTTCATTAAGGTAAAAATCAAGACTAATTACTTATTCAATTTCTCCTCCTATACCTAAAAATTCAACAATTTATTTATTTTGACCGAGTTTTTAGAAATCCTAATCATGATTTTCCTAATTCTTAAGATTAACTTAAATTTCTTTCAAAGATAAGTCAAAATATTGTCTTTTTTATAAAAAAAAATTTTTCAGATTTTTTTTTTAGCAGATTTTTGTTAGTTTCTACCTATGTTAGTATGTTAGTAAAGCCCACCCCCACACTTATCTCATGCATTGTCCTCAATGTATGAATGAATGCATATATGTATGAAAAAGAACAAGGAAAGGCAGAAGTTACCTTAAGGTGGTGGTTCCGGTGGTGGTCTAATTGGTCCACGAAATGCGGCCCAATCTACTTTTTGTGGAATTTGGGGGAACCCACCAGAAATCTTTTTGTATAACCCACTAAAATGATGTCTGTATTAACATTTTTTAAAAATTCCACCCCATCAAATTTCCATAATTCATAATTATTTTCAGAGTCAATTGTGTCAACCTCCTTGTCCCAAAATGGAGTATGAAAAGATGGAATTATTGACTTGGACGTGGGAAGTATGGGAACGAATACCGACTCAGGAAAGAAACTTAAATCAAGTAATGGTTCAGGAGTCGGGCTAGGTTCAGGAAGTGGGTCCAAATTAATAAGTTGAAGCTCAAGTCCACAATAATCCTCCCACAATGGAATGTGACTCAATATTGGTGATTCAAGTTCAGGAATGATAGGTGTGGGAATCAAGACTGACTCTAAAAAATTACCCAAGTCGGGTAACAAAACAGGAGTCAATAATGATTCGGGAATTTGAACTTGATCACGATTTGAGAATCTAGGTCACATATCTCATTGGGTTTAATTTCATAAAAATGAGAACTTGCCAATTTATCCATGGGACTTTCAAAATTGCACAATTGGTCAAGTTCAATATGATCATCAAAAATGGATGATTCAAATTTATGATGAATTGGCACAGGATCCAGTGTTGACTCGGGAAAAGTAAAATCAGGTGGAGACACCGGAGTCATTATTGAATCATGAAGTAGAATTGAACAACCAAGTGGGAGATCATGATCATATTCATGCTCAAGTTCTATTTCAGGAAAGGAAAAACTTGCCAAGTTATCAAAATTTGAAGTTTCGGCAAGTTCACATGATGACACTGAATTAGAATCTTGTTGTCCAAAGAAACTTGGTTCGTCGGCTCTAAGAGAGTGGTCAACGATATCAGAAATGGCCGAACAGTGAGAACGTAAAGATTGAACCATCATATCTATATCATGATCACGGGCTAATCTAGCCTGAGTCATGGCTGCAAGCATCCTTTCATAGTTGATAGGTGCATCATGTTGTGATTGGACTTGAAAGGATGAAGTGTAATCGTGATGAAGTTGTGAGTCGGTGGACTCACGCATAATCATGTCTGCGATTGATGGTAATTGTTGCTTGGACTCATGCATACTTATCATTTACTGGTAGATGGTATTCTATTCTGAATGGGTGGATCTGAGTATGACTCTTGGGAATATTGTGGACAAGGTGGAGACAGAGGACAAGTCGGTTGAAAATTGGACTCGGGGGAAGCGAAACCCCATGAACTCTGTAAAGAGTTGAAAGTATGAAAATTATGGTCATAAGATGGGGGGTATGGGTTATATTCATTCGGATAAGACCATTCCGCACACTAGATTGGTCAAAATTATGATATGCCGGGTTGGTAATATCCGAAAAAGGGTTAGGTGTGTAATATGGATTAAAGTTGGAAAAATTATTATTATTATATGCCATATCACACCAACACAAACAAATAAAAAAAAAAACAACAAACACAAAAGAAAAAATTCTAACCTAAGTTAGGGTAGACCTATGACCTAGACGACTCCTAACTTGTTAGACTGTCCACGGGAGGTAGGGTGTAGACTTTGACCACAAGTTAATCAGCCAGGTCAGGGCAAGAATGGTGGGAGGTTTTTCCGTCAAAGACGTTCCTTAATTAAATAACCACCAATATTCGGGCTTTCGGCCCTCAATCCCCTTCCTAGACACTGATTTGGCAGGAGTCAACTTCCAGCACTGTTCCCCCTTAGGATAATCTCCTAATTGAGTCCGAGATGTCGCTAGGGCCAACGTCTAGTCAATTTTTAATTAGGGTTAGGATTGTGAGTGCTTGGAAATGATTTTTGGGCTAAGGAAGGGTGATGAAATCCCCACCTTATCTTGTTAATGGGTTATGCCCTTAAGATATTTTTGTGCAAGTGTACAAGATATGTGTAACGCCCCGATCCCGAGGGAACGGAGACATTACTGCGACGTATATACGCAGGTCATAAGTACCCTTACGTATATACGCTAAGCATCAGTACAGGCAAGAATCACAGTAGTACCACAATACGTAGTATATATACACATGCCAACTTAAGGAGTACAATTTACAAAGTTCTCGCAGAGTGTGATATACTATTACATGTATCGTATATCACAGCCAGGTACAAAAGTAAAATTTACAATATGAATACAAGATGCTCACGAGCTGAAGGAAAGTCCCGCAAGCTGGAAGGAAGAGTCGGGTACAAAAGGAACCAAGATTAGTCAGCCTGCTCTGAGAAGAAAACTTGATCTTCGGTGGAGGGCTCCACTTCAATCCAAGCTTCAGAACCTGAACATACAAATTCAAGGAGTCAGAACCTCCCAACAACTGTTCAAGTTACAGCCAAGTGGCATAAGAGATAAGTGTATGAGAAAGCATGTAAAGGAGGTACAAACGTAATAGAAAAACCCGAATATATCGACAAACTCGGTAAAGCACACAATGGATCCATAGTTGGCATCTTTTAATATTATATTACTCGTCTTACCCTGATATCTAGATATGTGGACTAGCGTCCCAGCACACATATATCCACATCTGAGTAAAGCAAGGTTGTTATTGGAAACCAGCGGGGGTATCAACGAACAATGTTTACAGTGGGTCCCGTGCATACCCGGGACCACGGCCCAGGATGTTCCGTTGCTTGGTGACGGAACCTACCGCAAGGCGATTCAGGAGGGTCTTATGGATGCCTTATCAAGATGGTACCAGGAAGGAGGGAGCCAGCTCTCCCCTCGGTCCCTTGGAGGCCCATAGGTCAGACCGGAAGTTTTAGTTGCACAACATGCCTAATACCGCTGTAAACATGAACATGTATTGATAGCCGCGAGTTTCCCCCGACCCGATGCAAGTTGTTCCTTTTTATGATTTATTATGTATTTATCAGATTTCGGGAATGAGCAGGAATAAGTCAGGAATACATGTATCTCAGGAGTACAGTATGTACTATAATGAAATCAAGATGTCAGGTCATCATTCCCGTTGTCGTGATAATCATAAGAGTCAAGTGTATCATGTCGGGTGTCAAGTGATAGCATGACAAGAGGGTGATATTCGTCAAGTGACAAGTCATGTAATAACAAGGGGCAATTATCTGGTAGTAGTATGTCGGGTGGTAACATGTCGGTTGACAAGTGATACAACCAAGTGGAGCTGAGTATGCTGGAGGCACAGGTAGCGAACAGAGTTTAGACACTAATACGCTTGGCGAGGTTACCGGGACGACTCGTTTTTAGAATACGAGTGGAAGGTCCGGTAGCAACTTGCCTGGACGGATTTAGTGAATAAAGCGCTGAGCGCTAAGTATGCTAACCAGATGGAGCTGAGGAACCTGACGGTCCCAATCACCTCTCTTCGAGATAGTGAGAGACCGAAGGCTGAATGGTCGCACGAGTTGTTCTATCCTATTACAAGCATTACAGTATATCAGTCCGGGACATATCCACAGATTACAACACACACACCTGTACAACCACATCGCACTACTACCAAGGACAACATAATAATGATTTTAATACAAGTCTATTTTCTGGCGAGGAAAATCACTCGCCTAAAACGCCAATTTTCAAGCTTTGCGCGTCCGATTCCCCGGGAGAGGAAAATACCAAGCGAGCAAAGGAAAGGGGGCTTGGCCTTTTGGGTGGCCGCCGGCCCTAGGGTGGTGCGCCACCCCTTGGTGGTGGCCTAGGGAGTGGCCGGCCCCAAGGAGAGGGAGGAGGAGAGGAAAGGGAAGGTGATTTTGTTGGTGGTGGTATTTGATAAAGAAGATGGATTTTGGTGGAGTAAAAAGAAAGTGAAGGAGGTGATGTTTGGAGGTGGAAGTAGTGGAGATGGGGGTGGTGTTGTGATGGTGAAATTAATGGTGGAAGTGAAGATGGTGGTGGAAAATAGTAGGGGTAATGGTGATGTTAGTTGTTGTCGTTGTAAGCCTCACCATAATGATTACCGGAATAATCGTAAACGATTACCGGAATAATCACCGGAGGGGTTACCGACGAAGAAGAGCTCGGCCCCAATCCGAAGGAGGTGGCCGGCCCTTAGAGGAGAAGATGGGGTGGTGGTTTGTGGAGAGGTTTTGTTGTAGTGGTAGTTTTGGAAAAGGTAAAGGAGAAGGTGGAGACTTTGGTGGAGTTGTTGAAGTTGTGGTGGTTTAAATGGAGAGGGAGGAGGAAGAAGATGAAGGTAGGAAGTTAGAGAAGTTGTAGTGGTGGTGGTTGTGGTGGAGATGAATGAGGAGTTGGTGGTGGTTAAGGTGTTGGTGAAGAGAAAAATGAAGTGAAATGAAGAAGGAAAGGTTTATATAGGAATTGGATTTGTGAAGGTGATGTAAATAAATATTTAGAGAGGGGGTTTTTTGAAAAAATGGAGAGGTGAGGTGTCTCTTGGCCGGCCATGGTTATGGGAGAGGGATTTGAGTGGTTTGGGATATTTTGGAGAAGATATTTTTGGTGGAAGGAGAAGATATTTTTGGTGGAAAGTTGTAGAAAGTATTGGAAGAATGGAGAATTTGGTGGAAGGAAAAGGAAAGAAAGAAAAAGAAAAAGGAAAAGAAAATGAAAAAAAGAAGATATTCTCTTGGAAGAAAAAGTGAAAATAATTAGAGTGGCGGATTCCCGGGATTCGGTTGCGGATGCGGAAAACTTTCGGAAAAATACCGAAATCGTCCGAAAATCAAGTATCTCGGAACGACCCGCAAAAATTCTCAAAAATCAAGAATATTATTTTAAGAATCATGGTGAAATTCGTTTTAAGAAATTATTTATAGTTTTTAAATTAAAAATCTTGGAATCGGCTGCCAATATCGGTCGACGCCAAATCCGGCAGAAATTTGTCAAATTTTGAAAATTCCCAAAAAAAGAATTAAAGTAGTAAATATTATTCTAAGTAGATATGTGAAAGCGATTTCTCAAAATTTGACCCCAGTTGTAAATTAAAAATTCAGGAATAAACCAGCGGTACCGATTAATCCCGATTTTAGGGTATAAAAAAAATAATTCAGAAAAAATCTGAAAAATCATGAAAAATCTAGAATATTGGGAAATAGTGTTTAAACTAAAATTGACCCAATTGGATTACCAGAGAGATCAAATAATGTAGTACTTCCATTGTACGAGAAATAAATAAGAGAAAATAATAAATAAAAATAACAAAGTGTTTAACAAACCAGGATACGCATCTGAGTACGTATTCTGAGGATGGGGTGTTACAATCCATCCACCTTGCAAAAAAATTTCATCCTCGAAATTTCAGGAAGGGGAATATGACGGTAGAGAAGAATAGGAAGAAAGAATTTTACCAACTAAGATGTAAATAGTTGAGGGTAACGCTCTCGAATAACATCCTCTCGTTCCCACGTGGCCTCCCCTGGAACATGCCTATTCCAAGAAACCAATACTAACGGTATTGCCTTATTTTTCAGAGTCTTGATACTTTTGTCCAGAATGGTCATCGGTTGTTCCTTACAAGATAGATCTGGTTGTAGTTCCAGTTCAGAGTGATTTAGAATATGACTCTCATCCTTGACATACTTCCGTAACTGTGATATGTGAAAGACATTATGAATTCCTTCTAATGACGGCGGTAATGCCAAGCGGTAAGCTACATCTCCCACTCGATCCAAAATCTCGAATGGGCCGATATATCTCGGACTAAGTTTCCCACGAGTACCGAATCGGATTACCCCTTTTGTTGGTGATATCCTTAAAAATACATGATCACCTGCTCTGAATTCCAATGGTCTTCTGCTAGTGTCAGCCCAACTTTTCTGTCGGCTCTGTGCTGCCCGGAGGTGATCTCTAATAATTCTGACTTTGTCTGTTGTCTGAATTAATATATCTGGCCCCAAAAGTCTTCTCTCACCGACTTCGTCCCAACATAACGGTGACCTACATTTTCTACCATACAAGGCTTCATACGGAGCCATCTTGATACTGGCCTGATAGCTGTTATTATAAGAGAATTCAGCCAAATGAAGATAATCTTCCCATGACCCTTTGAAGTCAATCATGCAGGCTCGCAGCATGTCTTCAAGAATTTGGATAGTTCGTTCAGATTGTCCGTCTGTCTGGGGGTGATATGAAGTACTGAATTTCAGACGAGTTCCTAGATTTTCTTGGAGACTTTCCCAGAAATGTGATCGGAATCTCGTATCTCTATCCGATACAATGCTAACCGGAACTCCATGTAGGCGAACTATTTCCTTCATATATTTGTCTGCTAGAACTTCTGTTGTTTGACCTACATTTTCTACCGTACAAGGCTTCATACGGAGCCATCTTGATACTGGCCTGATAGCTGTTATTATAAGAGAATTCAGCCAAATGAAGATAATCTTCCCATGACCCTTTGAAGTCAATCATGCAGGCTCGCAGCATGTCTTCAAGAATTTGGATAGTTCGTTCAGATTGTCCGTCTGTCTGGGGGTGATATGAAGTACTGAATTTCAGACGAGTTCCTAGATTTTCTTGGAGACTTTCCCAGAAATGTGATCGGAATCTCGTATCTCTATCTGATACAATGCTAACCGGAACTCCATGTAGGCGAACTATTTCCTTCATATATTTGTCTGCTAGAACTTCTGTTGTTTGACCTACTCTGAATGGTATGAAGTGAGCTGATTTTGTGAGGCGATCGATGATTACCCATACTGCGTTATTACCCTTAGGACTGCGGGGTAGAGCCGTGACAAAATCCATGGTGATATGTTCCCACTTCCATTCGGGTATCGGTAAGGGTTGTAGAAGTCCAGCTGTACTCTGGTGTTCTATTTTTATCTGTTGGCAAACCAGGCACTTGGCCACATACTGAGCTATCTCCCTCTTCATAGCATTCCACCAAAACTGCTGCTCTATGTCTTGATACATTTTAGTTCCTGATTGAGGCTACAACCTGCACAAAAAATACAAGATTATAGAACTTAAGAAAGAATATGTGCAAGTGCTCAATTCTTCCGCTATAGCAAGTGGCTATGCGGGTCGTGATCCACAAGGAGGGTTTGCGATGGAAGCTTTACAGTTCTTTATTGAAATCGTTAAGAAAATAAGCAAAAGTTCTTCTCTGTTTTATGTTATGAAAAAGAAAAAGAAAGTTAATGGTTAAAGTTAAGAAGAAAGCAAGAGATGAAGAAGATGGAAAATCAGAAAACGGCAAAAGCGTCTATGTACAAATGATTTGAAAAAAAAAAGAATGAAAACGATTGGGAAGAAGTGGTGAAAGAAATCGTGTTGGCGATCTATACTATAGCGATAAAAGAAAAGAAAGAAAGTTAAGAATTACTTACCTAGTTTGGTGATGACTTACTTGGAAACCTGTGCAAGTTCTACCTTTGCTTCGGAGGCGTTCAACGCATAGATCATAAGCTCGAGCTCAGTCCCCGTGCACATTATATCGTCAAGCCTAGCAAGAACGAAGTGATGCGGATCTTGGAAGAGGAGAACGTCTTCATGAACTATCGCTGGCTCTCACGTAGCTTAGTTATACTTGCTTTGGATTTCACTTGTGAACTCAACAAACACAACCAAGGTAAAGAAGAAAGAGGAAGAGGAAAGCAAAACAAAAGAAAAGGAAAGTCGAACATAAATAAAAGTTTACCTTTATTGCTTGCTGAGACAATGAAAGAAAGGAGTAGGGTACATCGTCGGTGTCACTCTCAACATCAGCCCCTCTCTCTTACTTACATGAATCATCTTCTATCCTAAGTTACATACAAATTACATAAACAGAAAGACTAAAAACCTAAACTAAGAAATGAAAACTAAGCTAAATCCTAATATGCCTTGACGTCCATTTTCAGTGCACATAATGGCCTTTTATAGGCAGAAAACCCAACCACCAAGATCCGGGGAGGTCGGGGGAGTTCACGCTCCCCCTAACTCCCCAAGATTGCCGCGGAAATGCAGCCCAAGCCGCGTTTCTGCGGCAAGGGTGTGGCCAGATGGCCACACCCTGTTGGTGGGTCATCCCGGGAGTTTCTTCTGACTTTATCCTTTGTTGGTTTTGTCGTTTGAGCTCTGGATTCTGACGAAATGGCCTTGGATTCTTGGCTTTAACCGATCGATTCTGAGAGGATTCTTCTCAACCGGTTTCAACCTCTTGATTTTGCCCTGATTTTATGTCTACGAATTAACTCTGATTTAATTCAGAATTCTGGTGGGCTTTTGGGCTCATTTCTCTTCATCTCCTAAGGATTGGGCCTGCAAATAAATTAAACAAATAATTATGACAATGCAGGCTTTTATTCTAAAATAAGTATGAAAATGTGACATTAAATATGCAACATTAGTGACCAATCACACCCCCATACCTATCTTTTGCTCGTCCTCGAGCAAGACAACTAAACTATACTAGAGATTATTAGACCACTTTCGCAGGTCGCGCGATTGCACTGAGCATGTGCAACAAGCCGTTAAACCTCTAGGTTCCCCCTAGAGGACGAGTTTTGTCTCGTGAGGGTTTTCCAGCGGATTGCACCCACAAAATCCATAAAGAAAGAGAAATAAAGAGTTAGTATTTTCGAAAAGCATTTTGAAAGAGAAAAATATTTGAAATATGATTGTAAGATCTAAGCAATCTATAAGTTATAGGAAAGCCGAATTTTTCATTCCTAAACTTAGTCTCTATTCAAAAATTTGTTATCAATCAAAGTAAGGAGTCAAATTGTGCTTCTTATCTAGTCTATTACTTTACCCTAAGTCATATGCACCTTGTGAATGTGAAGATTTTGACTAAGGGTTCATTAATTCTAACTCTTATGCCTTATTTATATATATATATATATATATATATATATATATATATATATATATATATTTTGTGGTATTATTTCTTAGTTTTATTAGGCTTTCTAATCTGCCCATGTAACGAGCCTTTAATTGATGACTCCCAAACCAAAGGGTCTTAGGGCACCAGGTGAGAAGACACCCCTAGGACTTAAGGACTCGAGCAAACAAGGCCACAAAACTAAGAATTTTATTATATGAACCTCTTTTAGGTGTGAATACTTATGCTTTATTAGGCACAAATACCCAGCTTAATCAGAGGATTTTTCTTTTCAAACTTATCTAATCATCTTTCGCATAAATACTAAGGTTTGCTTAGGCCAAAGCACCTAGCTAGTCAATAATTAGATTTGTTTGTATATATATATATATTTTTTTATAACTTATATAATCATCTTTCGCATAAATACTAAGGCTTGCTTAGGCCAAAGCACCTAGCTAATCAATAATTAGACTTGTTATTTTTTTTTTTTTTTATAAGGCATAAGAATCTTTGTTTTGAACCCTAACTGTGTAAGTGTATGAAGTGTGCATATTTCATCAAGGTAAAGATCAAGACCAAATTACTTTGACAAATTATCTTCCTAACTCTAAAAATCAAACAAATATCTTATTTTGACCAAGTATAAGAAATCCTAATTTGGATTTTCCTATTCCTTAAAATTAACTTAATTTCTTACAAAAATAAGTCAAAATATTGTTTCTATTTTTCAAAAAGTTTTTAAAAGTAAAGAAAAATGTTAATTTTTTTATTTTAAGAAAAAGAAAAGTTATGTTAGACCCTCCCCCACACCTATCTCATGCATTGTCCTCAATGTATGAATTAATGCATAGATGCATGAAAAGGACGACAGGAAAGGAAAGTGTTACCTTAAGGTGGTGGTTCCGGTGGTGGTCTGATTGGTCCACGAAACGCGGCCCAATCAACTTTTCTTGGGTCTCGGAGGAACCCACCAGAAATTACTTTAATATAACCACTAAAAAGACGTATCCATAAAGGATTTTTATTAAATATTTGACCCCATCTAATTTTCATGTTCCATTACTAATTTCGGAGTCAAATTTATCAACCACCTCGTCCCAGAATGGAGTATGAAATGATAGAACAGTTGACTTAGACTCAAGAAGGACAGGAACTAATACCGACTCAGGAAGGTGACTTAAGTCAAGTAAAGGTTCAGGAGTCGAAATAGGTTCAGAAATTGGGTCCAAGTCAAGAAATTGAAACTCTAGTCCACATATATTTTCTAACAATGGAATGTGACTTAATGTGGATGATTCCAGTTCATGAATGATAGGTGGAGGAATCAAAACTGACTCTAAAATATTACTCAAGTTTGGTAACACAATAGGAGTCAATATTGATTCAGAAAGTTGAACTGGATCACAGATATGAGAATCTAGGTCACATATCTCATTGACTTCAATATCAAAGAATGAGAACTTGCCAATTTGTCAATAGGATCTTCGAAAGTGTAAAGTTGGTCAAGTTCAACATGATCCTCAAAGATAGGTGATTCAATTTCTTTATGAATTGGTACAGGATCCAATGTTGACTCCGGGAAAAGATTGAAGTCAGGTGAAGATACCGGAGTCATAATCGAATCAGGAAATAGAATTGAATCACTAAGTTGGGGTTCAGGATCATAATCATTTTCAAGTTCTATTTCAGGAAAAGGAAAACTAGCCAAACTATCAATATCTTTTCAAAATTTGGAGTTTGGGCAAGTTCAAATGGTTGTTCTGAAATAGAATTTTGATTTCCAAAAAACATGACTCTTCGGCTCTAACAGAATGGTAAGTGACATCAGGACGGTGGGAACGTAGAGATTCGACCATCATATCTATGTCACGATTTCTAGCATTTTGAGCATGAGTCATGGCTTCTAGCATCTTTTCATAGTTGATGGGTTCATTGTCTTGTTGAAAAGATGAAGAGTTATTTTGGAAGTGGTATTGAAATTGTGAGTCCATCAGATTTTGTGATTGTTGTTTGGACTCACGCATACTCAGTTCCAAAATTGATGGGTTTCTATTTTGGACTGGTGGAACTGAGTATGACTCTTGAAAATAGTATGGACTAGGTGGAGAAGGAGGACACTGTGGTTGAAAATTGGAGTCGGGGTAGGTGAATCCCCACTGACTCTGTGAAGAGTTGAAATCGTTATGGAAATTATAGTCATACAATGGGGGACATGGGTTATATGGATTCGGATAAGACCAATCCGGCACACTAGGTTGGTTAAAGTCATGATATGCCGGGTTGGTAATATCCGAAAAAGAGTTTGATGTATAATATGGATTATTATTATAGTTGAAAAAATTATTATTGTAAGCCATATCACACAATGGAATACAAACAAAAAGAAAGAAAAATACACAAATAAACAAACAAGAAAGAAAAAATTCTAACCTAAGTTAGGGTAGACCTAGACCTAGACGACTCCTAACTGGTTAGACTGTCCATAGGAGGTTTAATGTAGACTTTGACCACAAGCTAATCAGCCAGGTCAGGGCAAGGTTGGTGGGAGGTTTTTCGTCAAAAGACGTTCCTTAATTAAATAACCACCAACCTTCGGGCTTTCGGCCCTTAATCCCTTTCCTAGACACTGATTTGGCAAGAGTCAAGTTCCAACACATTTCCCCCTTAGGATAATCTCCTAATTGAGTCCGAGATGTCCCTAGGGCCAACGTCTACTCATTTTAAGTTAGGCTTGGGTTAGTGAGTGCTTGGATTCTGATTTTTAGGCTAAGGAAGGGTGATTAAATCCCCACCTTATCTTATTATTGGGTGGTGCCCTTAAGATCAGTTTTTGTGCAAGTGTACAAGATAAATAAGTTGCACTCTAAGCGATATAAATCAACCAAGAGATAGTCCTATTCTAGATGCAATGCAAACATACCTTGCTCCAGCACTCTTCAACAGTAAAAAATAAAGGAATTAAAAAGACACGTGCCTAAAATGCAAATGTCTAAACAATTTTTTATCTTTTCAACAAATATTTTACTGTTGATTATTAGCAGGCTTATGTTATGGCATATAAGAAAAATTAAAGTTGCAGCAAACTAGAATTTTTTTAAACTAAGCAGCCCTGCAAAAAGCTGTTAGTAGTCAACTCTTCCTTGCCGCGGATCTGCGGCCTTTGCCGTGGAAACGCGGCAATTCAGAGGGTAATGGGTCTCTACTTTCTACAGCAGAGGCCCAATACCACTTGTATGTCACTGCAAACTTATTTTCCTGCTTTGCTTACCCTGTAACCTGCAACAGAGAAGAAAATTCGTTTAGTTCTAAAAAAATTTGCAATAAAGATTCAGATTTCAATAAAAAACAAGTTACCCTCCCCGGCAACGGCGCCAAATTTGATTGAGGCTAAACCTGCACACAGAATACAAGATTATAGAACTTAAGAAAGAATATGTGCAAGTGCTCAATTCTTCCGCTATAGCAAGTGGCTATGCGGGTCGTGATCCACAATGAGGGTTTGCGATAGAAGCGTTACAGTTCTTTATTGAAATCTTTTAAGAAAATAAAACGAAGGTTCTCTCTGTTTTATGTTATGAAAAAGAAAAAGAAAGTTAATGGTTAAAGTTAAGAAGAAAGCAAGAGATGAAGAAGATGGAAAATCAGGAAAACGGCGAAAGCGTCTATGTACAAATGATTTGAAAAAAAAAGAATGAAAACGATTGGGAAGAAGTGGTGAAAGAAATCGTGTTGGCGATATATACTATAGCGATATAAAAGAAAAGTAAGAAAGTTAAGAATTACTTACCTAGTTTGGTGATGACTTTCTTGGAAACCTGTGCAAGTTCTACCTTTGCTTCGGAGGCGTTTAACGCATAGATCATAAGCTCGAGCTCAGTCCCCGTGCACATTATATCGTCAAGCCTAGCAAGAACGAAGTGATGCGGATTTTGGAAGAGGAGAACGTCTTCATGAACTATCGCTGGCTCTCACGTAGCTTAGTTATACTTGCTTTGGATTTCACTTGTGAACTCAACAAACACAACCAAGGTAAAGTAGAAAGAGGAAGAGGAAAGCAAAACAAAAGAAAAGGAAAGTAAAGAAACGAAACATAAATAAAAGTTTACCTTTATTGCTTGCTGAGACAATGAAAGAAAGGAGTAGGGTACATCGTCGGTGTCACTCTCAACATCAGCCCTCTCTTTTACTTACATGAATCATCTTCTATCCTAAGTTACATACAAATTACATAAACAGAAAGACTAAAAACCTAAACTAAGAAATGAAAACTAAGCTAAATCCTAATATGCCTTGACGTCCATTTTCAGTGCACATAATGGCCTTTTATAGGCAGAAAACCCAACCACCAAGATCCCGGGGAGGTCGGGGGAGTTCACGCTCCCCCTAACTCCCAAGATTGCCGTGGAAACGCGACCCAAGCCGCGTTTCCGCGGCAAGGGTGTGGCCAGATGGCCACACCCTATTGGTGGGTCATCCCGGGAGTTTCTTCTGACTTTATCCTTTGTTGGTTTTGTTGTTTGAGCTCTGGATTCTGACGAAATGGCCTTGGATTCTTGGCTTTAACCGATCGATTCTGAGAGGATTCTTCTCAACCGGTTTCAACCTCTGATTTTGCCCTGATTTTATGTGTACGAATTAACTCTGATTTAATTCAGAATTCTGGTGGGCTTTTGGGCTCATTTCTCTTCATCTCCTTAAGGATGGGCCTGCAAATAAATAAACAAATAATTAGGACAATGCAGGCTTTTATTCTAAAATAAGTATGAAAATGTGACATTAAATATGCAACATTAGTGACCAATCAGTTCCCCTGGGTGTATGGAATAAGCCGAACTGTGTGCCTCTGCCAGAATTTTCTGTCGAACTTCTCCTTGGGGAACACAAATTCTGTTACCAAAATAAAGTGCATCATCTAAATGAATACGGATATCAGTCCTTAATCCCGCCTCTACTTGAGCTCTGAATTTCTGTAATCTGGGGTCTTCCTTTTGAGCTTCTTTAATCTCATTCATCAGGGTTGATTGAATTTGAAAAGTCATTAACTGTCCTGACTTATCAGTTCCTCGTACTAGCATTAAGTCCAATTTTGTGATGTCCTGAATCAACTCCTTCTGTTGAGTGAGTTGTACTAGCATTTTATTTTCTGGCTTCCTGCTCAATGCATCTGGTACTGTATTGACCTTACCAGGATGATATTGTAAGTCTATATCATAGTCCGCCATCAATTCAAGCCACCGTCTCTGTCTCATGTTTAATTCTTTCTGCATGAAAATATACTTAAGACTCTTGTGATCAGTGTAGATTAACACCTTGTCTCCCAGAAGATAATGCCTCCAGATCTTCAATGCGAATATTACTGCTGCCAGCTCTAAGTCATGAGTTGGGTAATTCCTCTCATGTGGTTTCAATTGCCTGGATGCATAAGCTATGACATGATCATGTTGCATTAATACACACCCCAGGCCTTTTACGGATGCATCACTGTATATAACCATTCCTCCTCTTCCTGAGGGAGTCCTCAAGACTGGAGCTGTAATGAGTCTTTTCTTTAATTGTTCAAATGCTGCAGTACATTCCTCTGTCCATATATACTTTTCCCCTTTCGGGTGAGCTTTGTTAACGGGGCTGCGATCTTAGAGAAATCTCGGACAAAACGCCGGTAATATCCAGCTAATCCAATAAAACTCTTAATTTCTGTTACTGTCTTTGGAATTGGCCAGTCCTTCACTGCCTGGATTTTGCTGGGGTCAACTGAAATTCTTCTTCTGAAATCATATGTCCAAGGAAAGCTATACAGTCTAACCAGAAGTCACACTTGCTCCGCTTAGCATGAAGTTGTTCCTGCTGGAGAGTCTGCAATACTATCCTCAAG
Source organism: Agave tequilana (assembly GCA_038442645.1). Lineage (NCBI taxonomy): Eukaryota > Viridiplantae > Streptophyta > Magnoliopsida > Asparagales > Asparagaceae > Agave > Agave tequilana. The sequence continues at coordinate 72,540 of JAVJIF010006704.1, read as the reverse complement.
TGTTCTGCATGCTCCTTGTCGTTCTTGGAATAGATCAAGATGTCATCTATAAATACAACTACAAACTGATCCAAATATGGCGAAAACACTCTGTTCATCAAATCCATAAAGACTGCAGGGGCGTTGGTAACTCCGAAGGGCATGACTAGAAACTCATAATGGCTATAACGAGTCCTGAATGCTGTCTTTGGAATATCTTCTTTCTTTACTTTTAGCTGATGATAACCCGATTGTAAATCTAATTTAGAAAAGACTCGGGCTCCATGAAGTTGATCAAAAAGATCATCAATTCTTGGTAAGGGATACTTATTCTTGATGGTAACTTTGTTTAATTCTCTATAGTCTATGCATAACCGTTTACCACCATCCTTTTTGTTTGCCAATAGTACAGGAGCTCCCCATGGTGAAGTACTCGGCCTAATTAACCCCTTATCAGAGTATTCTTGCAGCTGTTTCTTTAGAATCTCTAACTCAGTGGGTGCCATTCTGTACGGAGCTTTGGATATTGGAACTTTGCCTGGAATGGTATCAATGGAGAACTCAACCATTCTGTCAGGTGGGAGTCCTGAGATTTCAGCAAACACTTCTGGGAATTCATCCCAAACTGGTACTCCCTTCTTCTGAATCTCGGTAGTAGTCATCTGAGTTTTTCTCTTGGCAGACTTAAGTTCCCCGTCAAATTGAAATTCAGGCTGAAGTGGAATTCTGAAATTAATTTTCTTATTCTGACAATCAATAACCGCATAGTATTTGCTGAGCCAGGTCATGCCTAAGATTACGTCGTACCCTTTGGTGTCTAGTACGAGCATATCTATGGCCAATGTTTTGTTACATATTTCTACAGGGCAATTGATACAAATTTTAGAGGAGATGACTACTCCATTCCCTGTGCTAATCTCCCATTGGTGGTCTAAAGACTTAACAGGTATACAATGCAAGGCAATGAAATGATCTGATATGTAACAATGAGAAGAACCCGAATCAAAGAGGGCTAGAACAGGTTTTGAGTGTACCCTGATCTTACCTGTTACCACCTCTTCAGAAGTCTCAGCCTCTTCCGCTGTCAAGTTGTAGGCTTGTCCCTTCCGCGACCTGCTGCAGTCCTAACTCCCCTTTGGACTGGGCGGATAACTTGCTGTTGGGGAGGGGGAAGGGCCCTCCTAGCCATTGGTCCCTGGTTCCTCTGTCCATTTGGTAGTGGAGGTGCTGGCAAGGCTTGGTTCACTATTCCTGTCCTTTTATGGGGACAGCCTTCTATTGTATGGTTAATGGAACCACATACCAGGCATAATCCATTTGCCCTACGGCAATTTTGTTGAGAGTGACCTGGTTTCTGGCAATAATTACAAAAAGGAGATGATTGGGTTATCTGAAAGGGGGCTGGTTGAAATGGTCGTCTCATTGTCGGAACTTTTGCAGCTCTGAATGGACCTCCTCTCCCCATTTGTGGAAGTGGCCTCTTCATGGCCTGGTTCCTTACCAGGTTAAATTTCTTTTTCTCCAGTCTCCGCTCCACCTCCCGAGCTATAGTGAGGACCTGGGAATATGTTTTCAGTTGTTGGGGAATCAAGAAGACTTGAATATCCATTTGTAAGCCCTGTTGGAATCTACTTGCCCGCTTCTCTTCGTCGGTCACCATATATGAAGCAAAGCGGCTAAGCCTTAAGAACTCAGCGGCATACTCATCCACAGACCGGTTCCATTGCTGAAGTTGGATGAATTGTTCTTCCATCTCTTTCTGAGCTGTGGCAGGGAAGAATCTATTATAAAAGCTCTTAGAAAATTGGTCCCAAGTGATGGGTTTCTCCAGTCTTGCCTCTTCAGCTAGCCACCAGGTCCTGGCCACATCTTTTAGTTGAATCTTGGCAACCTCTACCTGATTTTTCTTGGGACCCGGGCTGCATTCAAGAGATCTGTGGTGTCGATCAGCCATTGTTCGGCCTCTAGTGGTCTTTCTCCTCCTGTGAATATTGCCGGCTGCAACCGCCTGAAGTCTGATACATTCCCCGGCCTTTGTTCCTTAGGAGTTGTTAATCCTTGCCGAAGGAGTTCTGTCTTCTGTTGTTGATTTCCATCATGTTCTGGATAACCCTCAGAATATCAGCATTTTCTCCCGTGGGTCCATTTGGTAGTGGCCCGGATGATTGTCCGGAACTGTTACGACCCGTCCTTCTATCCATCTTTATGTTGGTAAAAAGATGACTGGAAAATGAAAAGATAGAAGGATTTTAGGACATAAGGAAAGGAGTCAAGAAGGAATAGATAACTTTGTACAGATAACTTTGTACCTTGTAGTTGGATTGTATAACTGAGACTCATGCATAGTAATTGCAAATCAATATCCCATTAATTTGCTGCTTGATTGTACTGTAGGTGTGAGAACCTAGGCTCTGATACCAACCTGTAACGCCCCGATCCCGAGGGAACGGAGACATTACTGTGACGTATATACGCAGGTCATAAGTACCCTTACGTATATATGCTAAGCATCAGTACAGGCAAGAATCACAGTACCACAATACGTAGTATATATACACATGCCAACTTAAGGAGTACAATTTACAAAGTTCTCGCAGAGTGTGATATACTATTACATGTATCGTATATCACAGCCAGGTACAAAAGTAAAATTTACAATATGAATACAAGATGCTCACGAGCTGAAGGAAAGTCCCGCAAGCTGGAAGGAAGAGTCGGGTACAAAAGGAATTAAGATTAGTCAGCCTGCTCTGAGAAGAAAACTTGATCTTCGGTGGAGGGCTCCACTTCAATCCAAGCTTCAGAACCTGAACATACAAATTCAAGGGAGTCAGAACCTCCCAACAACTGTTCAGGTTACAGCCAAGTGGCATAAGAGATAAGTGTATAAGAAAGCATGTAAAGGAGGTACAACGTAATAGAAAAACCCGAATATATCGACAAACTCGGTAAAGCACACAATGGATCCATAGTTGGCATCTTTTAATATTATATTACTCGTCTTACCCTGATGTCTAGATATGTGGAGTAGCGTCCCAGCACACATATATTCACATCTGAGTAAAGCAAGGTTGTTATTGGAAACCAGCGGGGGTATCAACGAACAATGTTACAGTGGGTCCCGTGCATACCCGGGACCACGGCCCAGGATGTTCCGTTGCTTGGTGACGGAACCTACCGCAAGGCGATTCAGGAGGGTCTTATGGATGCCCTTATCAAGATGGTACCAGGAAGGAGGGAGCCAGCTCTCCCCTCGGTCCCTGGAGGCCCACAGGTCAGACCGGAAGTTTTAGTTGCACAACATGCCTAATACCGCTGTAAACATGAACATGTATTGATAGCCGCGAGTTTCCCCCGACCCGATGCAAGTTGTTCCTTTTTATGATTTATTATGTATTTATCAGATTCCGGGAATGAGCAGGAATAAGTCAGGAATACATGTATCTCAGGAGTACAGTATGTACTATAATGAAATCAAGATGTCAGGTCATCATTCCCGTTGTCGTGATAATCATAAGAGTCAACTGTATCATGCCGGGTGTCAAGTGATAGCATGACAAGAGGGTGATATTCGTCAAGTGACAAGTCATGTAATAACAAGGGGCAATTATCTGGTAGTAGTATGTCGGGTGGTAACATGTCGGTTGATAAGTGATACAACCAAGTGGAGCTGAGTATGCTGGAGGCACAGGTAGCGAACAGAGTTTAGACACTAATACGCTTGGCGAGGTTACCGGGACGACTCGTTTTTAGAATACGAGTGGAAGGTCCAGTAGCAACTTGCCTGGACGGATTTAGTGAATAAAGCGCTGAGCGCTAAGTATGCTAACCAGATGGAGCTGAGGAACCTGACGGTCCCAATCACCTCTCTTTCGAGATAGTGAGAGACCGGAGGCTGAATGGTCGCACGAGTTGTTCTACCCTATTACAAGCATTACAGTATATCAGTCCGGGACATATCCACAGATTACAACACACACACCTGTACAACCACATCGCACTGCTACCAAGGACAACATAATAATGATTTTAATATAAGTCTATTTTCTGGCGAGGAAAATCACTCGCCTAAAACGCCACTTTTCAAGCTTTGCGCGTCCGATTCCCCGGGAGAGGAAAATACCAAGTGAGCAAAGGAAAGGGGCTTGGACTTTTGGGTGGCCGCCGGCCCTAGGGTGGTGCGCCACCCCTTGGTGGTGGCCTAGGGAGTGGCCGGCCCCAAGGAGAGGGAGGAGGAGAGGAAAGGGAAGGTGATTTTGTTGGTGGTGGTATTTGATAAAGAAGATGGATTTTGGTGGAGTAAAAAGAAAGTGAAGGAGGTGATGTTTGGAGGTGGAAGTAGTGGAGATGGGGGTGGTGTTGTGATGGTGAAATTAATGGTGGAAGTGAATATGGTGGTGGAAAATAGTAGGGGTAATAGTGATGTTAGTTGTTGTCGTTGTAAGCCTCACCATAATGATTACCGGAATAATCGTAAACGATTACCGGAATAATCACCGGAGGGGTTACCGACGAAGAAGAGCTCGGCCCCAATCCGAAGGAGGTGGCCGGCCCTTAGAGAAGATGATGGGGTGGTGGTTTGTGGAGAGGTTTTGTTGTAGTGGTAGTTTTGGAAAAGGTAAAGGAGAAGGTGGAGACTTTGGTGGAGTTGTTGAAGTTGTGGTGGTTTAGATGGAGAGGGAGGAGGAAGAAGATGAAGGTAGGAAGTTAGAGAAGTTGTAGTGGTGGTGGTTGTGGTGGAGATGAATGAGGAGTTGGTGGTTGTTAAGGTGTTGGTGAAGAGAAAAATGAAGTGAAATGAAGAAGGAAAGGTTTATATAGGAATTGGATTTGTGAAGGTGATGTAAATAAATATTTAGAGAGGAGGTTTTTTGAAAAAATGGAGAGGTGAGGTGTCTCTTGGTCGGCCATGGTGATGGGAGAGGAATTTGAGTGGTTTGGGATATTTTGGAGAAGATATTTTTGGTGGAAGGAGAAGATATTTTTGGTGGTAAGTTGTAGAAAGTATTGGAAGAATGGAGAATTTGGTGGAAGGAAAAGGAAAGAAAGAAAAAAGAAAAAGGAAAAGAAAATGAAAAAAAGAAGATATTCTCTTGGAAGAAAAAGTGAAAATAATTAGAGTGGCGGATTCCCGGGATTCGGTTGCGGATGCGGAAAACTTTCGGAAAAATATCGAAATCGTCCGAAAATCAAGTATCTTGGAACGACCCGCAAAAATTCTCAAAAATCAAGAATATTATTTTAAGAATCATGGTAAAATTCATTTCAATAAATTATTTATAGTTTTTAAATTAAAAATCTTGGAATCGGCCGCCAATATCGGTCGACGCCAAATCCGGCAGAAATTTGTCAAATTTTGAAAATTCCCAAAAAAAGAATTAAAGTAGTAAATATTATTCTAAGTAGATATGTGAAAGTGGTTTCTCAAAATTTGAACCCAGTTGTAAATTAAAAATTCAGGAATAAACCAGCGGTACCGATTAATCCCGATTTTAGGGTATAAAAAAATAATTCAGAAAAATTTGAAAAATCATGAAAAATCTAGAATATTGGGAAATAGTGTTTAAAACTAAAATTGACCCAATTGGATTACCAGAGAGATCAAATAATGTAGTACTTCCATTGTACGAGAAATAAATAAGAGAAAATAATAAATAAAAATAACAAAGTGTTTAACAAACCAGGATACGCATCTGAGTACGTATTCTGAGGATGGGTTGTTACAGTATGTAAATAAGATTCACTCAAAGCATGAAAATCAACCAAGAGATGAGTCCTATTCTACATGCAATGCGAACGTACCTTGCTCCAGCACTATTCAACAATAAAATAAAGTAATTGAAAAGACACGTGCCTAATATGCAAACGTCTAATCAATTTTATCATTAATAACAAATATTTTACTGTTGAATTAATTAGCAGTAAGCAGGGTTATTACAGAACAAATTTTAACAGAGCAGAAAGCAGATATTACAATTTTCAGCAACCTGCAGAAAAATTGATCAGTAGTTCACTGCTACTGCCGCGGAACCGCGGCTATTGCCGCGTTTGCGCGGCAAAGTAACAGGCTCTGCTGCTCTGCCTTCGAGGGCAGAGGCACAGAGTTGCTATATGTCTACTTCTGCTGCTGTTTTTCTATTCTCCAAACCTGCAAACAGAAAAGAATAAAAGAATTAGTTAATAATTTTTTTTAGAGATAAACTTACCGTCCCTCCCCGGCAACGGCGCCAAAATTTTGATTGAGTTTTTTCCTGCACACAAAATATAAAATATTAGATCTGAGAATTAAAGGTGTGCAAGTGCTCAATTCGAATCCGCTGTAGCAAGGCTATGCGGGTCGTTATCCTCAGGGAGGGACTAGCGATGGAAGCGTTTGTAAGATTCTCTAAAATTTTTATTTATTTTATTAGTTATGATGGTATTTACAAGGAAGTGTGGTGAAAAGAATTTGAGAGAGATAGAGATAGAAATCTAAACTAAAGAAAGAAAGAAAGAAAGAAACACATACCTCTTCAGTCTGCTTACCTTTTGAACCGTTGCGATGATTTACCTTTTCTTGGAAGGCGTACAAGCATGGCGTATAGGATCGTCCGCCTTCTTAATCTACATAAAAGACGACTATGAAGACCTGTTCATCGCCATAGGCCATCAAGGGCTCTTCTTCGGCTAGGTAGTCTCGAAGCAGTTGGTTCTCATGGTGGGCAAGGCATTAGAGAGAAAATAGAAGAAAGCAAATACTGAGATATACACAAGATTAAACAAGAACAAAAAAACAAAAATAATAAAAGAACAAAACAAACCTCGATTCGATTATTAAATAATGGTGGAAAAATAAAACTTACACCGACTGTCACCATCAGTACAAGTAGATCCCTTCCTCCATGAGAACATCATCTCCTCTTAGTTTTTACAAAAAGGAAAAAAAATAAAAATTACAATGGAGGAAAGAAAATCTAAACTACAAGAATAAAACCTAAACCCTAGATTTGGCCCTCTGGCTCTGCCTCTGGACGCCCTTTCTCTGTTGCTCTGCAGGGATATTTATAGGAGATATAGGAAGTAGAGTCCCAGTACAACTCCTCAACGAAAACGCATCGCCAACCGCCTCAGGATTGCCGCGGAGGAAACGGGAAATTTGCCGCGGAAACGCGGCACTTTTGTAGCCAAATGCCACGCGCTTTCTCGCGTGGCATCCTCTGGTCCGTCCATTTGGGTTTATCCTTCTAGAAATTGTATCCTGACTTTTCATCTTGAGATTTCGGGATAACTTGGGAAGCAAGTTCCCTAGATCTCAAATCTTCCAATATCTTTTAAATGAATTTCATCTCTTGCACTCTTTTTATCCTCATCCTGCAAAGCATTTAGGATTTAGTAGAAGTCCATCCCATTACTCTTCTTTTAATATTTGCAATTCTTGCAATTGGTAATTGCAACTTTGACATTGATAATTGTAATTTTTCACTTGGGCTTGGACATGGGCTTTTGGGCTTCTTTAAGGCTTTATTCTTTTATTTTTATTTACTCAAGGCCTGCACACAATAAATCATATAATATTAGTAAATGTGCAGAATTATATGAATAAATATGAAAATGTGATGGTAAATATGATGATAAAAATGCACTTTTCACTGCCAATCATCGCCCTCGGCCGCGAGGATGTTCTTGGGTTCTATGTGTGATCTACTACAAATGGTCATAAATATCATGAAGTTTGGATCTATTAGTTACCTTTTGATACATTACCTAAGATGAGATCTTTGAGATGACTTGTAGCGTATCTCCAATCTTTTGAAAGTGATTGAGTTATCTCCACTTCAACATCTTAGACTTCACCATTTGCATTGTTTTTTGGCTTGTCTTCTTCTTCTTGCACCGATCAGTCTTTCATGAAAATCTCTCCCAAAGTTTTTACCTAAGAAATCAATTTCTATAACATTCTTCACAAGAGAGTTAGATTCCTCAAATTTTACATGTATAGACTCTGCAATAGTCAAAGTTGACCTATTGAAGACTCTATAAGCCTTACTTATATTTGAATACCCAACAAAAATAACTTCAAAAGATTTTGGATTAAACTTTTCTAAATTTCTTTTTGCATTCAAAATAAAATATTTACATCCAAAAACTTTAAAATAGAGAACATTTAATTTTCTTAACTAATAATTCGCAAAAGGAGTTTTATTGGAATTTTTGTAAAAATAAATCCTATTCCCAATCTAACATGAAGTATTTACAGCCTCGACCATAGATATGAGGAAGTCCGTATTCACTAATCATGATCCTAACCATCTTTTGAGAGTGTGATTCTTCCTTTAACGGCTCCATTTTATTGTGGAGTTCTAGAACATGATAATTTATGTTTCATTTCATTTTCTAAACAATAAGTGATAAAGGAATGGTTGATAAACTCACCACCTCTATCACTTCTAATACGTAAAATCGAAAAATCTTTTTCTTTCTTAATATTTTTTCTAAAAATATAAAAATGCGAAAAAGCTTCACATTGTGTTCCAAAAGAATATAAAAAAATTTAATGTGTAAAAATAAGACATAAGAGTTAGACTTGAAAAATCCTAAGTTAAAATTTCATGAATGCGAAGGTGCATATGACTTAGGGTAAAAAAATAGACTAGATGAGAAATACAGTTTGACTCCTTACCTTGATTAATAATAAGTTTTTGAATAGAGATTAAGTTTAGGAATGAAAAGTTTGGTTTTCCTATAATTTATAAATTACTTAAACTTTTACAATAATACTTCAAATATTTTCTAATCTTTTTAAAATGTGTTTTCAAAATACTAACACTTTGTCTTTTTTTTTTTGGATTTTGTGGGTGTAATCCACTGAAAACCCTCACAAGACAAAACTTGTCCTCTAAGGGTAACCTAGAGGTTTAAAGGCTTGCTGCACATACTCAGTGCAGTCACGTAACCTACTAAAGTGGCTCAATAACTTCTTAGTCTTTTGAGTTTTTACTCAAGAACGAGCAATAGATAGGTGTGGGGGTGTGATTATACACATTTATTGCATATTTATTGCATGTTTATAGTATATTTCTACATCTCTTTTGTAATAAATCCTGCTAATTTTTATCTTAATGTCTTATTTTGCAGGTTTGTCTTAATGATGGAGGAAAAAATAAGACAAAATAAAAGCTAGTAAATTCTAATTTAATAAAATCTATTTGTTAATTGAAGATTAAGCCAAATAAATACAGTTAAGATCAGATGTAGAAGAATTAATTTGATTAGCTTGAAGAATCAAAGGGATATTGTAAGAATCTAGAGATCCAAAAGAGAAATTATCAGAAGATCTTTTCTCTTGGGCAAGTGATTTTGTATATATCTTCAACCTTATCTCAAACCTTATTGGAAGATCTTTCTGTTGGGCCCGCGATTTGGTCCCTATCTTCAGACGCTCTCCCTACTTCCTTTTTAGCTATAAATACTGCATTTTCTAGGTCAAACATGACGAAGACTTGGATTAAATTTTTGCTTTATTTTAGGGTTTAGGATCATTGTTAGATAATTTTGAGAAATGCATCTCTGTTCGTTACTTTGTACTTCAGTCCAGTAACAAGAGGGAGAGAGAAAAAGAGTGTGTAATTTACCGTTAAACTAACAGCAAAGGAGATTCGCCTTATTTATCCAACTCTTCTCGAAATTTCTAGTATTTTGCATTTCAATTCTATGTTTTTGCTTTAAAAATAGTATGAGTAGTAAATCAATTTTTCTGGGCTCACTATTGTCTCTCTTCTATCCTTCTTTGTTTGAATGATTTTTGTGCAAAGAACCAAATGGAATCATATGGATGCCTTAAACTAAGCCTTGCATCTTTGCAAGTGTCTTGAAGCCACATGAGGATGGGTTTGTATTTTTAAACTTTTATTTTGAAAACAATACTTGAACTTGTTTTTACTTCATACTTGAAAAACAAACTTGATGATGTAACATTCAGCTCAAGAGAGATTTTTAAAAAGAAGTTAACTTTTTCATTCAAACATCTTATTTGTTTTACTTAAACTTTTAAAATTCAAGCTTAAAATTTTGCCTATAATCGAGTTGAGGTACTAAAATTTCAAGAAAAGAATACATCATTGAGTAGTAAGATAGTGAGCCCAAATATTTTTTTTTATTAAATACAAACAGACATCACTCTCAAAATCTTCTTAAAAATCATCTTTCCTAAACCTACTCTAAATCTCAATTTTTCTTTGAATCACTTTTCTACATTCCATCTTCTTTTCTTCTAAAAAATACCAACACTAAAACTTGTTTTTCCTAAAATACCGAAACAATTGCATCGCATCTTTTCATGTGGACACAACCAGTTAGCATTAAGCTACACGGTAAATTAATTTTGCAATCATGGATGAATAACTTCTGATACATAACGTGTCAAATATCTAGTTGTCCTAGAAATCTATCTCCTAAAAAGTGGTAGGTCAATTAGTATGCATACAATCCTAGATAAAAGTTCTAGCATTGACCACACGAGATTCTAACGTTGGTTCATCTCCCCTAGATACATGTACAAATTTAGCTACACATAATTAAATCAATAACAAAACAATCTAAATAATAAAGCATAATTAAATTCCTAAGCAAATCAAATAACTAAAGCAGTTAAAATAACTAAACTAAATAGAACTAATTAATTACAATAGATAACTAAATAACTAAACTAAATTAAATAATTAAGCTTAACTAATCAAAACATTAATTACATTTACTTGCTCTGTGTGTGCTATAGTGGGCCCCACAAAACGCGTGAGGAACAGTCGCAGCCCTGCTCCAGTTCTCGTGCTCGGGCCGAGGTGCCGTCCTTCATGTGATAGGTAGAAGATAAAGAGGAGGGAGAGTGGGCCCTTTTCGTGTGGACCCCACTGAAATCACCTAGAGAGGGGGGTGAATAGGTGATGGCTATATGAAATATGGCAATAATGCGAATTAAAAATTCTACTAACAAATTGCTCAAATTAAAGGACTAGCAATAATAAACACAATAAGTATTGCAAGAAAATAAAGGAGTTTGAGTTTAGAGAAAATTCGAGCAAATGCAAACACAAGTATATTGTTTTCGAGGTTCGAGCCACGCTCTACGTCCCCGCCTTTACACTTGAAGGATTTCCACTATATTGATCCCACCGGATCGCCAATACAAGGACACACTTGTCCTATCTCTCGTGATGCCGCAACACCACCCGGAGCACACTAGCTCGCCTTGAGGCCGATGCCTCTACAACTTCACACAAGAAGAAAATGATCACACTTGATCGAAAATCGCTCACTTAGCAAAAATCCTATAACCAATATGTAATACCCCGTTCCCGGAATACGTACTTAGTTGCGTATTCAGATTTTCCGATCGTATTTTTCGATTTGTTTCCTATATTTGTTTTGCTTTATGAATTCCTTATATGATTGTTTTGTCTTGGATTTGGATTCGTGGACTCGGGGTCAGTCCCCAGTCCGAATCAGGAACCCGATTATAGTATATTACTCGATTTGGATATTCCGGTACTTAGATTTGACCGATTTTAGTTTTTAAATATTATTTTCTAATATATTAGATTTCTATGATTTTCTAGATTTTTCCTGAATTAAAATGAATTTCTTCAAAACCGGTGTCGGCCAGTGTCGCTGACCGCTTCCCGGGTTTTTAATTCACAAACCACTTGGGATTTCTCGAAGAGTCTTTAGACGATTCTTTTAGAGTAATATTTCCTACCTAAATCCTTTTTCTAAAGATTTTACGAATTTATGGATATTCCACCGGAGTCGTAGATAACCGATTCCAGGAATTTTAATTCACACACAGCTAGGCATTTCTAGATGGTCCTTTAGACTTTAATTCTTAGAATCACATTTCTTACTTAAATACTTTTTTGAGGATTTTATGATTTTATGAAAATTCCTTCGGAGTCGGTAGTTAACTGATTCCAGGATTTTTAGTTTACAATCGGAATTGAATTTCTGAATTCCGCTTTCACTTTATGTCTTAAAATCATATTTTATTCTTTAATGCATTTTCTGGGATTTTTTGGAATTTATCAAAATCCGGCCGACCCGGTGTAGACCGGTATCGGCGGTTGACTTCCGGATTTTTAATTTGAAAACGGGGATTTTATTTCTGAAAACCGATTTCATATTATTCCTCAGGATGACGTTTTCTACCTCCGGGTATTTTTGGGGATTTTTCGGAGACAGTCGATTTTCCAACCTTATTATTAAATTATTATTTTTTGAATCTTTCTTTCTTTCTTTTCCTTTCTTTTCCTTCCTTTTTCTCACCAACCCCACCTACTCCCCTCCACGTGGGGAGACACACCCCTCTCCCATCCATCAATCTCTCTCTCTCTTTTTCTTTTCTTTTCTTTCCTTTTTTCCTTACTTTTCTATTCTTTTCCTTTTCTTTTTCTTTTTCCTTTTTCCTTTTTCCCTCTCTCCTTCCTCTCTTGCTGGCGCCCAGCGACCGCCGCCGACCCTCTCCCTATCTCTCTCTCTCTCACTGTTTCTCTCTCCTCTCTCTTTCTCTCTCCTCTCTTTCTCACTCTAGCTCTCCTCTCTCTCTCTCCTCTATCTCTCTTTTCTCTTTCTCTCTCTATCCTGCTCTCTCTTTCTCTCTCTCTTGTTCTCTCTCTCTCTCACTGTTTCTCTCTCCTCTCTCTTTCTCTCTCCTCTCTTTCTCACTCTAGCTCTCTCTCTCTCTCCTCCTCTTTCTCTCTCTTTCCTTTCTCTCTCTCTTCCTCTCTCTTCTCTCTCTATCCTCTCTACAATTCCTCTCCTCTCTCTCCTCAGTTTCTCTCTCTAATCCTCCCTAGACCTCTCTAAAACCTCCACTTTCTCTCTCTAGGGTTTCTCCCTCTAAAAATCACTCTTTCTCTCTCTAGGTTATCCCTTTCTAAAAAATCACTCTTTCTCACTCTAGATTTTCTCTCTCTAGAAATCTCCTCTAGATTCTCTCTCTAGAAATCTCACTTTCTCTCTCTAAATAGACTCTCTCTAAAAATCCCATTTCTCTCTCTAGACTTTCTCTCTCTAAACCTCTCTTTCTCTCTCTAACTCTTTCTCTCTCCTCTTCACTCTACATATTTATATCACAGGTTATGGCGCATCCCGAACTTCAGTGGATTACGGATATTTCGGTATATTGGGACTCAGGCGAGTGTTCTCACTCGTACCCTCTGCTTTACCATTCCATTGATATGATAGTATTCTCGCTCTAATCTTTATGTATTGTATTTCATGCTTTATATCTTTTATTACTTTATGCTATGCGTGGCCGACCCTTCGTGGTCGTTGGACTTGTTGGACTTTGGGTCATTACTTTTTTATGTTTACACTTGCCCTACTACTACTTCAGACTTGTTAGTTGCATGCTTCCTTTTAACACATGTATATCACCTGACATCTAGTGTGTTATCACCTGACCACCTGACCTACTACTATTTGGCTAGACCCTCTGGTTATGACCTGACTTACCCAGACTATTACCAATATCTTGCTATGCTTGGTTGTTTACTAAATATCACCACTCTGTCATGCTATCACTTGACACCCAGCATGATGACTTGACTTGTGATTATCATCTTTACGGGGACCTTGACTTATGATTCTGTGTCATGATCAGTGACCTGTTTTCCTGCTTTACATGCAGTGACTTGACTATATAGTATTTATGTACTCCTGATTCTGATCATGTCCATTTCCTGTTTTTCCCGTAAAGTGATAATTAAACTATTGAATCTTAAAATGGACCAACTTGTATTGGGTCGGGGGAAACATGCGGATATCGATATGTGTTCGTGTTTACAGTGGCATTAGGTTGTGCACTATATCCGGTCTGACCTGTGGTACTCCAGGGGACCGAGGGGAGAGCTGGCTCCCTTATTCCTGATTGATAGGGCATACATAAGTCCCTCCTGATAGGCCTTGCGGCTGGTTCCGTTACCATGCAACGGAACACCCTGTGACCGTGGTCCCGGGCATGCACGGGACCCACTGTAAACATAGTTCGTTGATACAACCGCTGTTTCAATAACAACCTCGACTTGCTTATATATGGATGTATGTGAGTTGGCCGTACACCGAGACACATACCGAGATATATGGGTTAGACGAGTAATAATAAAGTGTCATAATAACTGGCTCTTTAAGTTGTAAGTAGAGGTATGTGGAATGGGACGCATACCAAAGCCTGCAACTTAAACGGCTATGAATCTGTGATGTGCCTTACCGTATTTGCTTTTCCCGGACTTTATATCGGATTTCCTGTTTATGAGTATTATGTTATAACTACCTGGTAGCTCGGATTGGTTTTATTCGGATTTCCTGTTTTATGATTCTCATGCCATGTCTATTCATACCTGCTCTATCTTATCTGCCTCCTGAGTATTTCCTACTTGATATATGCATTATTGTGCTCACCCTGCTTCACCACTTGGTTTTGCTTCTACACTCGCCTGGGGAGTATCATTTGACTCCCCTGGATCCTCACGTCTAGGTCATGGAGCTAGGAGCGTGTGATCGGAGTAGCGCAGTGGTAGCGTGGATCCCCAGCAGGCCTTCAGAGTTCATCCTTCCAGACCCCTCTGTGCCTCTCGAGTTTTTCCCTAGCAAACTCGTGAGTGCCCTTTTTCTATTTATGCTTGTACTTTCCTTGTATACGTGCATGTGAGCTTCCTTTTATACTGTTCATATATATTGTATATCTCTTGTATTCCCGCATTTGCGCATCAGTGATATAATATTATTGTAATATTGTAATCACATCTGGTGATAATTCTGTAATTGGATATATATGTTGGAATGTATAATGCACCATTTGCTTCCGTACTCTGATTCTTGTCTGTACTGATGCTTAGCGTATATACGGGAAGGTAATTCGGACTTACGTATATACGTTGCAGTGACGTCCCCGTATCGCCGGGATCGGGGCGTTACATTTATTTTAAATAATCATTACAGAAAAATGTATATCTATCAAAAAGATGTTAAAATACTTTAAATCATACTAGTTATGAAAATCAACTAAAATTATATTCATTTTTATTTATTATTAAATAAAGCAATGAATTAGAGATGTTGAAGCCAAATACCCCGTTAAGGGTTCTGACTTCTCCTCGAGATTCCTCTGGATATGAGTTGAGGCGCGCAATTGCCATCTATATTTATTTGCTTTAAAATGTTTTTAAATAAATCTTTATTATTGTTTTGACAAAATCCATATACAACAAAATCTAGGCATGTGGACAAACATCATATGGCATATAAACATGACTATATACTTAATCATGGCATAGGTACTAACAAAGTAGAAATGCAAGTTTACACTAACACATATCATAATAACATAAAAGTAAACTAGCAATCCTATGCATATATATAAAAGAAAAATTTTATGTGGAGAAATTACCAAACCAAAGGCATTCTCCAAAAATGGGTGCCTCTATGATAGTGATGCAAGCGACGATATGTTCGTTGAGCATTGATGCATCCACCACCCGGGCACCATCTCCCCCTAAGTCTTGGAAGAGGACGACCCACCTGCATCAATTATTTTTGGTGTGTCTTTTGGTACCCAAATCTTTTTGGGTCCTATAGGGTTAGTATCTTGTCGAACCCAAATATTTTTATTTATTATGTTTAGCTTAGCATAACAAAATTTTTCAAAATGGCCTTTGCGTCCACAATGAGTAAGTATAAATTCTACCACTACCATACATAATGCATGTTTGTGTGTGTGCATGTTTGTGTGATTTTGAAGCATGAGAATGATGAGTGTGTTTCCCTTGGGATAATCCTTTAGGAAACCTAGATGCAAGTTTAGTCATGTCAAAAGCATACTTCTTTAAAGTAGAGTCTAAAACTTCAACACGTTTTGAATCTCTAAAATTCATTTTGTTGCAAATAGAAATAGGACTTTTTCCTTTACAAGATATTTTATATTTTTCAAAATCCTTCTTCATCTTTTCAAAAGAATTTGCTAAATCATTTTTCTCTTGTAAAACATGTTCAAATTTACTTTTTAAAGAATCATTTTCCTTTTTCAATTTCTTATTTTGAGCTTGTGAAATTTCATATCTACTTTGTAATTCCTCAAAAAAATGTGCAAGCTCATCCATAGTTAAATCATCATCATCTAGAGAGTTTTCTAGATATACCTTGGTAGCATCCTCACCTTGTGCCATGAAACACATGTTGGCGGTGTCGATCTCCTCTTCGGATTCCGACTCCGAGTCATCCCATGTGGTCACCATCGTCTTTTTCTTCTTTTGCCCATTCTTGGAGGTAGTGGCTTGTAGAGCGGGGCAATCGGCGATAAGGTGTCCCGTCTTCTTGCAATGGAAGTAAGGACCCGGTTCTTCTCTCTTTCTTTCATATCTTCCTTGAGGTTTCCCTCTTTGGAAGTTACTTTGTCTCCCCTTCTTGTAGAACATTTTGCCCACCTTCCTTATGAGCATGGCAAAGTCTTCATCGTAGTCCTCCGATGAATCTTCCTCATCATGGGTGGATGGAACGGCTTTGAAAGCAAGGGCTTTCTTCTTTGGTGCCTCCCTTTCTTCTCTAACCTTCATCTCCATCTTATGGGTTTTGAGATTGCCGATGAAGCCGGGGAAGTCCATCTCCTCCCTATCGTTGAGTTCCTTGAGGGTGGTGCCTTGACTTCCCAAGATTTGGGAAAAGCTCTAATGACCTTCCGGATCTTTTGGTCATTATCAATCGTGTCACCTAAAGAAGATAGAGCATTAGTTGTCTTGGTGAAACGGGTGAGCATATCATCAATACATTCATTTTTCAAGCATGTAAAAATTCTCATATTGAGAACGAAGTAAGTCAATTTTGGATCTCTTGACTTGAGACGTTCCCTCATGAGTTACAATGAGAACATTCCAAACTTCAAATGCCGATTTACAATTTATGATGCGTGAGAGGTCATCTTCATTAAAGCTTGGGTTAATGCATATTGGGCTCTAGCATTGGCCTCATAGTCCTTACTGGTATCTTCGGACCATGTTCTCTCATCGGTGAGAGGTTCAATGAAATCTTTGGTGATGGCCCTAGCAACTCTAACTCCTAGGGATTTTAGAAAGATGTTCATTTTGACCTTCCAAATAGGGAAGTTCAAACCATCAAATTTAGGTGGGAACTTGATACTAGAAAAATCAACAGATCCATGAATATAAGTGAAATGCACAACAAATAGAAAAATAGATATAGCCAAATATGAGGATCTCCCTAAGGTGGTTAAACAAATGCAAGGGTTAGGCTCTGATACCAATTGAAATCACCTAGAGGGGGGGTGAATAGGTGATGGCTATACTAATGGTCAAATATTACGGATTTAAAAACTAATCAACAATTAAAAGAACTTGCAAGTAAATAGGCAATTAATGGAACAAGTAAAAGAGAGATAGAGTTTAGAGAAAAGTGGACAATCACAAACACAAAGATTTTTTCGAGGTTCGAGCCACGCTCTACGTCCCCGCCTTCGACACACGAAGGATTTCCACTATTGGTGATCCCACTGGATCGTCAATACAAGGACACACTTGTCCTATCTCTCGCGGTGCCGCAACACCAACTTGGAGCAACACTTGCTCGCTTGAGGCCGACTCTACAACTTCTCACAATGAAGAAGAAAGAGGTGATCAACACTTGACCACACCAAAAAAGGCTCACTTGCAAACCCTACAACCAAGATGATGAGATGATACTTTGGGATTGTGTAGTGCACAAAGACTAGAGAGAAGTAGAGGATCGCTTCAAGAAAAGGTTGGAAATTTTGGCTCAATTGAAAATCTTTTGCTAAAGGCTAAGCTTTTGAAAACTTTGATTTTTGCTTATAAATCTTGTTCTTAATGTTTGTAGAAGTCTCCCACTATTTATAGGGGATGAAAACTGACCTACAAAGCTCAAAAGAGTCGTTGGGGAGAATCCCAACAAAAATCTGTTCAGAAAAATATAGCTGTTGGAGTCTGTCAGAACTTCTGACTGAAGCCGGTCGACCGGGTCCGGTCGACCGTCAACGGTCGGAGTTCCGACCGTTGAGAAGCCGGTCGACCGGGACGGTCGACCGCAGTCCCAACCAGAGAGTAAGTCTCTCTGTCGGTCGACCGGGGAAAAACAGAGAGCAGGTACTTGCTCCCGGTCGACCGGGGCGGTCGACCGATGTTCACACATGCACAGCGGTACATGTCGGTCGACTGGGCCGGTCGACCGGGACAAGGCCAAAACTATTTTTCCCAGGCTATTTTTAGAAGGAAATTTTTGGTTAAATTCTTTGGATTTGGGAATATACAAAATGAAGTTCTAGACTTATAAATACCAGAGTGTGATCATAGATCAACACTAAAAATGTTTGAACTTAATTTTGATAGAAATCCTTTTTCTATATGAAAACTGGTTTTCCCAAAAACTCGTTTTTCTAAACATGATGTTTTCCAAACTTGTTTTTCCAAAAACTAGGTTAGAAATTTTGAATAAAAATTTGTTTGAAGGCATGAAGCAATACCAAAAGTGTGTGTGTGACAATCCCAAAATAATCTACCTTTATCATCTAGGTTTTGACAAAATCAACTAAAAATTCTAACTAAAAAGAAAAATACAAATCTTGAAAGTCTTCATTCTTGATTGATCCTGGAGCGCTTCTATTGTGCTGGGCTCGGGGATCCAAATCTTTGCGGCGTCCAAAAGTGTGAGTCATGAGTTGGAGCCGTCAATTTCCTATGATTTTTACCTGAAACTTATTTAAACAAACTTGTTAAAAACATAACTAAATATGGTTTGTTATCATCAAAATGTCGGGCTAATGGCCTTTGGCCCAACAGTTTTGGCCAAGGTCAGTCGACCGAGCGATTGACTGTGCCTATTACAGGCCATTCCAGTCGACCGGAAACTCTGGCTGAGGGATGTGCACGTTGGTGCACGTTTCCGGTCGATCGGCCGGTCGACTTTTCCCCCCTGCGGTCGACCGTTGGGTTGATCGACTGTAATATCATTGTCTCGGTTAAAACCGGTCGACTGAGGCGGTCGACCGACCACCACCGGTTAGATTTTTTAAAAGGGCCGGTTGACCGGCCGGTTGACCGACAGACTGCTAGAATGGCAGTAACGACCAGTTTTCAAATTCTGTATTTTAACATGTTTTTAAAACGTGGAGATTTGAATTCTAAGGGTCAAAATTTTCCCTTTTAGACCTGGTAAACAATTCTAAAAATATTTCTAAAGCCTATTTAACGGGTCATTGGGATTGAATTATTACAACAACAAATTCTATTGAAAAATCTAGTTTTTGCTTTCAAAAAGAAAAAATTTTCAAAGTTTTCTTGTGCTGTCAATTTCAAAGTTTTAATTGAGTTTTCTGCTCTTAAAATCTCTCTATTATGATATCCACTCTCACATACATCCTTGAGCTTCAAATTTACTTTTTACTCTATAGGGATTTATAAGAGAGTTGTAAGAGGGTGTTTGTGATCTCTTGATCACCAAGAGCTTGTTATCTCAATTGGCTTTATGCTAACACTGGTGTAGAGGATTGAGTTGGGGAGTTGTATACTCCAAGTGGTTGTAATTTCTTGTTGTAAGGTCCCTTTGTGGAAGATCCAATAGTAGATAGTGAAATCCTTCACGGTGTTGAAGGTGGGTATGTAGAGCAGTCGCTCGAACCTCGAAACAAATCTTTCTTATTTGCGATTGCCTTATTGTCTCTATTTTTTTACTTATTTAGTATTCATTCATTTTTGTCAATCAATACTCATCTCAACAAGATGGCAATTGAGCACCTCAACTCTTATATAGAGGAATCACGAGGAGAAGTTCAGAGCCCTTCACGGGAAATCCGGCTTCAATTATTATTTTGAGTGATTGATTTGCATCATTCATCTTATATTGTTTCGAATTTGCATTTGATTAGATATACACCTATTCCCCCCTCTAGGTGTATTTTCAACCATCGTTGTGGGAGTGACTTCAAGATCATTATCTGAAGAAGTCATTGGTGAATCAGTTGATCCTAAAGTAGTGTCTCTTTCTTCTCCGCATGCATGAAGGTACACCTATCAAGGCTCACATTGCAGAATTTTTCTCTATTGTCAATGATATAGATAAAATAGAGGTTAAGGTAGAAGATGAGAATCAAACACTTCTATTATTGAGTTTTTTTACCTTCTTTATGTAAGAGCTTTAGGGAAGCTATCATCTATGGAGGCAAACCATATATCAAGGTCAATGAGGTTAAAGAGCATCTGTTCAATAAGGACAAAATTGACAACTAGTTGACGGGTGAGTATCGTCGCGATGATTCCGGGTAAGCTCACTTTACAAAGGAGAAGAGTAATAATGAAAGTTCTATGGGTAACCAAAAACACAAAAATTTGGTATCCAATTGGTGTCACAAGAAGGGGCATATTAGAGCTGATTATTGGACTCGCAAGAAGAAATAACAAAATGCGAATGTAACTGCACTGGCTGAAGAGGATGAAGATAAGTGTGACGTTCTATCTGTTATAGACAGATCAGTTGGTAACAAAGATAGATGGATCATTGACTCTGAATCATTGACTCAAATGTTCACAACATATCAGTTCCAATAGGAAGATGTTATCCTCATATACTTCGGCTCAAGAGGGAGAGACCTTCATGGGGAATTCTGCTACGAGCAAGGTGATTGGTGAAGGAACAATCCCGTTTCATTCTCATGATGGATGCATCACTATTCTTCAAGGTGTTCACCATGTTCCCGAATCAATATACAATCTCATCTCTCTTGGAGCTCTAATGGAGAAGGGTTCAATTTCAGTTCTGAAAGTGATCTTGTGAAAGTTTTTAAGGATACCCATGTGAAGTTTCAGGTCGAACGCATCAGCGATGTTTACATGTTGCTAAATTTGGAGGTTACAGTTGGTGGATTACAGTTATCTTCGGCTTCAAGATTGGTGGTGTGGAACAGTCAGAGACTATGATGGTTTCAGTTCAGATGTTTAGTTTTACCCTGAAGGCAGATTGGGACTAGACGACACCAATTCACAACAAGAAAATCCTGATCATTACTCTTGTGTTGGAGCAATTTCTCATAAATCCTGCATGAATCAAGGAGATCATTGGGTGATCAAGTTCAGTCGGGACTGAACTTCTTCGATCTAATCAAGTTGTGAACCCAATAAGGGGTTTTAGAAAAGAGAATGAGATGGAAATGAAGTCAAGAATTGTTCAATTGTGCATTGATGCGAGCACATGGAGCATGGTGGCCATTTTCAGACTTGGAGGTATTCCACTCAAGGGGGAGATTATTAGGATTGTGATTGGAATACGTCGTGAAAGTAGACGAAACTTTAAAGATCAAGAACAAATAGCTTTGTATGATTGGTGTACATGCTAATCGACTCATGGCCAAGGGTAGTTGATTAATGAAGAATTAGTCGACTAATGGTATCTCAAGAGTTGACTAATGTCGCAAGCAAAGAGTGTATACATCTCATTAATTGACCGTATAATAGACTAATGGCAGATTAGTTGACTAATTATCTAGACTAGTCGATTAATCAGCATGCTAGCAGTTTTCTTTCAGAATATGTTTCTAGTTCTACTTGGATTCGAGTTTTCTTTCTATCTGAGATGGCGCTGTTCGTATTGATGGAGTTTGTATAAGACTAGGGTGATCTTCTGATCTATAAATAACCCCTCTTGGAGTGACCTTCAGTGCACGAGAGAAAAATTAAGAAAAAGGGAGAGATAAATGAGAGAAGTTTTAGCCTAAGGGTTCGTTGTTCTAGGCGGTCATCAAAGGGCTTGTAATCTTCTTAATGAGAGGTGTAAGAATTTCTTATTATACTCCTCCAAAGTTTAATAAAGATTCTACCCTTTCTCCTTTTGACATACTCACGATCTGTTTGATCGGTAGTACCGCGTTAAATTATGTGTTGGTTTTCTCTACTTCCGAATATCTTATCTCTTCTTCTTATTGTTGCCCGACGATTCTGTTTTTCCGCTGTGCCGATCCGCAACAATAATATCAAAGCATATCAGTTCGTTATTCAACACTAAAGAGAACATCTATCCCTTTATCGCGTCGTTGGCTAACACAGGGCGAGGTGCTAGAAAACTCGATGTCCAAAATTTTAAAAGGGTTTTTGCATATATACCCTAAGATTTTTAATTTTTTTACTTATTTATCCCTCAAAGATCTTTATTTGCATGTGCACCCTTTAATTCTAAGGAGTTTTCATGTATTCCCTCACAGCAACAAAATTTTCAATATGACAAAAGTGCCTTTAATATAAATACTTGCAAATTCAAAGTGTACATATATACCCTCAAAAACATTTTTTTATATAAAACCTTATATAAAATTTAAGTTGAAAATAAATTTTATGCGTTTTGTATTGCATTTTTATTTAAAAAGATTATAATTGTTAAAAAAATAATAGAAAATATAAAACTAAAAATGCATGTGTACATATCATTTTTTACTATAACTTGCAAACTTGCATATCTCCTAACATAGTAACATATTAATCCTTATCATATCATTTATTAAAATATTGATATCTAGATATAGTAGGAAATCCATATATTTCCAAAACATATTACTGATATTAAAGTATTATCTTTGAAAATTTGTTATTAATATGAAAAGTATTGAGTATCAAGAGATCAAATTTGCAAGGATATATACGCAAATGATATTAACAAATTTGTGACTATAGGATTATACCTGCAAACTCTTCAAAATTAAAAGTATATAATGCAAATAGAGATTTTTGAGAGGTAAATAAACAAAAAAAACCTAGTTTATGAGGGTATTCAGGCAAAATACTGTTTTTAAAACTTTGTCAATGACTTTCATGCATCTTCTTCCCAGGATGTGAACTGACGAAATATTATATACATATTTGAAACAAAACGTATGTTGTTTTTGTCATCAGAAATAATTAAGAAAAAATAACTTAATTATTAAGGTGACGTGTTACTTAGGATAACAAAGATCACAGGTTCAATATATGTCTCTAATCAGCAGCGGACGCAAGATATTTTTTCAGTATAAGTGTAAATGTAATAAGATTTTAGTGTGGACGTAAATATAATAAGAAAAAAGAGAGAAAAAAAAGAAAAAAAAGTTGCACCTAAAACTTGAACTTGTGACCTTCAATAACATATTTTTATAAGTTACGACTTGAACTTTAGATATAAAGTATCTTTAATAAAAATAATCTAAAAAAAGAGGTCATATATAAAAAAAATTACAAATTATATATACTACTTCATAAAATTCAGTAGGGGTATCCGTCCACACTAGTGTGTATATGAGTTTGCCCCAGTCTCTAATAATCTTAGAAGGACTTTCCATCTTATACCGAGAGAGGGTGGGAGAGGATCCATGTAATTCTAAAGGTTATATTTCTAAAAAAACTTGAAATAATTATGTAAAAAAAAAATTGTCAATAGACTTTCCTTTTCCCTATTTTAGCAAACGAATCTTTAATAGAGATTTGAGATACCTTTGATGATTCATCCTATCATATATAAATTGACAATATTCCTAAAATAATAATACTAGAATGATCTTTTGATTCACTAAATTCAGGCGGTCATCAGTTCTTATATAAATACAAATATAGTATATAATTTATTAGCATACATAAAAAATCATACAAATCTCACAAAAACCCCTAAAAAAACCTACTCAATCTCACAGCAGTGAACTCGAAAAAAACTTGGTGAGGTTAAAACAACCTGAGAAAATACAGAGAAAGCAAGCAGCCCATGTGGGCCCGAGTCCCAATCTAAGAGGAACCTAGGGAATTTAATACAAATCTCAATGGCTTTTAACAGAGAAAACTGAACTTGTAAAATTTAAATCATAAGTAAATGAAATGTTCTTACAGATTTTTTTTTGAAAACAATTAAGGAAAAAAAAAAGGCAAAAAAGTTGAATGCAGTCAGGATTAAGATGCCGCATGTCCCCTTGGAGTCCGGCCTCGTGTCGAGGTCGCCGCCCCTCCACCGCACGCAACACATGTCCACAGCTTCTTCTCTCTCGTGAAATTCTTATTTCCTTCTACTTTTGTTCTCTCTCTCACCCCCCTCAATTTAGTGAACACTGCACAGCTGTAAACCTCTAACTGAAGTCCAAACAAGGAAGGAGATCACCGCATGATGTCATGCCATTAATTATAGAATATGCATGAAAACATATATATATGTATATTGGATGAAGATGTCATTTTAGGAGTCTTTTGAGTCTTGAATTAATCATTAGAGACTCCTCTCTTTCTTCTTCTTCATCTTCTTCTTCTTATTGGGTGGTCGTGGTAGTATTGTTGGTTCCTCTCTTGTTGGTTCTTTTGTAGTGTTTGATGTTGATTCTAGGGCTTCTACTTCATGGCTTCTTCTTCTTCTTCTTCTGCTTCTTTGCATGAAGGCTCTACAACTACTACTACTACTACTAGTAATAGTATCAAAGGTGAAGAGGAGCATGTGATATTTCACTTGGATTTAGTAGTGCAAGGAGGAGGTACTGATCAACAACAAAATTTCCTTAAAAAAAATCATGTATTGTTGATGATCAACTGCTCTCTCACATCCATCTCCTTTGCCTGCTCCCAGTCCCGCGCCACTGCCTGTAAGAGCCCTCTGCAACATTTTTCTCTTCTCTTTTATTTTTCATTTCTTGTGTGGTCATCATGGTTTTTTATATCACTTATTTTATTATATTTCTTTGCATGAAAAACACCTTAATTATATCTGGGACTTTCATTTCTGACACGCATTAATACAGATTCACACGAGAAAGAAATAATCATCTTTTTTTTCGTTTTTTAATTGTAATTTTTTATGGTTCTTTTTTTAATGAACAAATCATATTTTTCATTAGTAATCTAGTTATTGTATTTTTTTCTTAATCTTTTCCATGTGATGGCTAAGTTTTTAATTAATTAATTTAAATTGTATAAACGGTGCATGCAAAGGGTTGAACATCTTATTCAATTATATTACTCAACTTAGGATACAAGTTTAACAAAGCAAAAAACTTTGGATGGTTTGCTAGTAATTAATAACTCAACCATAATTATGAACATTTATAGTGAATCAATAAATACAAGTTTATGATATAACTTTTTATAAATTTAGGATCTCTCTACAATTAATTAAGGCTAACAACTACTTAACCTACAATATGTTGCCACATCATATGCATATGCATATGCATGCATCCATATGTGCGTGCATTTGCCATTTACATTTTTTTTAAATTTATTTTCTAATTTTTATTTAGAGGAAGTAGTGTTTGAAGTATCTGAGGTCTTTCAACCACCACAAGTTATTCTAAGGCTGGACTCATGGGAGGGACAAATTAAGTTGAGGAAATGATTCTTGACTGCCAACATTTTAATTTGAGCATTACACTCTATTCTAGCTTAATTTATTCTCCATTGAGAGGGGAGGTCACACTGGGGCTCCAAGTTATAATAAGTTTCCTCATGATGGGAAGTTGATTCTACATATAGATTATGGCAAGAGAGAGAGTTTGAACGGTCCCTTAATTTTTGAACATAAAAAATAGCCTTTTGGTTCATATTGTTGTCCACCAGGGAGTTTTTCTTATTCTTTCTCCTTTTTTTTTTATTTTTTAGTAATGTATATGGGTATTTTTTTAACAATAGAAGGGAAGAGTCTAATGTTAGTCTCACGTTTTAGTGGCCCACTAACCTTTTATTTATTAATTGGATTCCATAAATAATAGCCTAACTGATATATAATGATTGCCCAAATATAAAGGTTTTTTTATTTAAATAACCGTATGGGAGATCAAGGGCCATGATGGGTGGTTTTCTCCCATACGGTTACTTGTTATTTTTGTGGACCCTCTTCTCTCCTCTATAATAGGCACATACACCCCTTATTGTTATGAAAACCATCACATTACAGATTTTGTGTAAGTGCATTTAGAGAGACAGAGAGAAGAAAGGAGACTACATTTAGGGTTTGTAGGAGATATTAGAAGGGACTTCATCAATCTTTCTAATGGCTTCAGGTATGTACAAATACATATATATACTTGTTCTTGAGGTGTATTGATTCTAGATCTATTGGGTGATTTCATCATCATGAAAGAATTTAAGTTTTATTTTAATATTTGGTATCAGAGCATGGTTTTGAATCTATTCATCTCAGAATGAAGATTATGGACAACTCCTGTTGAGATCAAACATTCATAAAATTAAGTTTTTGTCATGATTAACTGTTTCAAAAGGAAATTCAGATCATTCAACTGTAGAATTTTTTTTTTAAAGAGGATTTAGTAGCTTTTCTTCAAAATTCTATTAATATTCCACTAATTGTACAATCACTTGGATCAAAATTTGAATAACAGTCCCTAAATTGTTCTTTTTCTTAAAGTTTCAGAAAAGAAAATCAATTCATATTTTCCATCGTTTCTTCTTTATATTCTGTTTAAAGAATAAAATAAGCATTGTGTAAATTATGATTCTATTGTGTACATAGAATTAGTGTAGAGATGGCGTATGTTGATGTGTGCTAGAGAGGATGCATATACATGTTTTATTGTGTAGGAGGATAGATTTTAGTATGCCCTGTTTGTGTTCTGGCAGGGTGATTAGTCGACTAATCCCTGAGATTAGTCGACTAATCCCTGAGATTAGTCGACTAATGACTCTGCTAGTCGACTACACCCAGACCCCTAGTCGACTAACTTACCTCCCAGGAGTGCTGCAGCTCTCTGTATATTTCTGTTAGTCGACTTGACAATATTAGTAGTCGACTAACAGTATGCCTAGTCGACTTACCCTTTGCCATAGTCGACTAATAAGTGGACCTGGAGCTGTGTGCCTCTGTTTCTCTGTCAGTCGACTAGCCTTACCTTTATAGTCGACTTGCCTTGCCCCTAGTCGACTTGGACTTCCCTTGTAGTCGACTAACTCAACCTCCAGTCGACTAATCATCACCCCTAGTTGACTAGTGTCTGTCTGATTGTTATGTATAGACATCTGATGAATTGTAGACTTTTAGGGTCTCAAATGGTTATTGACTTGCATCCATATATATTAAGTCTTTGACTAATATTTATAGTAATTTGTGTATTCTTATTTTGAGTTCATGCTAATTGACTGTCATTGAATAAAATGTGCCAATCACATAAATGTATGTTACACATTTAATATTATTGTGTTAATAGTGATTGAATTGGTCAAGTGACAATATTGGTGAATTATAGAATAACTCAAATAAAAGGTTAGAGAATATTATTGGTTAGTTTTATATTCATACGGTTTAATGATTTAGTAGTTGCCAAAGTGACCTACATTAGTGAGCCTTATGAATATACAACTACATAAAAGACTTGTCAATAAGGGTGACATTAAAGTCAATAATATTCTCGGTGGCGGTTCTAGTTAGGAGATTGGGACTAACCCAAAGGAAAGTCTCTTTCAAATAATTACGAACCGGGTAGGGTAGTGTAATTTGTGCAACTTAGTGGTGTAGAATTGGATACCCAAAGGTAACATGACTTACTGTCTAAGTGGCATAAATTACATTAGACCTACATAGGTGATAAAAGGTCTCACCTGTAGAGTGAATGCTGGATATGCTTAGGTTTCGCCCAAAGGAGAAATCGAAGTGATATCAATAGTTCATCTTCATAAAATTTAATGTTCTTGTATTGACTCGAGGCCTTAATGTGAGCATTATTCTATTTTGTTTCAGTGAACGTTCCCACTTCCTTAAACTCTCATGCATCTAGCATTTCAGCCCTGAATGGTACGAACTTTTCTGAATGGTTTGAACATGTTCAATTCACGCTGGGTGTACTGGATCTTGATCTGGCTCTTCTAGTTGAGAAACCTGAGGAAGTCACTGTTGAAAGTACAACAGATCAGGTTAGCCATGCTAAAGCCTGGGAAAGGTCAAACAAACTCAGTCTTATGTTTATTAAAATGACCATTGCCAACAATATCAAAACTTCACTCCCTCAGACTGATAACGCTTCAGAACTCTTAACTGCTGTAAAAGACCGTTTTAAATCTGTTGATAAGTCATTGGCTGGCACTCTTATGGCTGAGTTAACTACCATGAAATATGATGGTAGTAGAGGAGTCCAAGAACATATCCTCAATATGACTGATAAAGCTGCAAAGTTAGGAATACTGGGAATGAAAGTAGATAAATCTTTCTTGGTACAGTTCATCCTCAACTCACTTCCTCCTCAATTCGGACCATTCAAGATTCACTATAATACTCATAAGGATAGGTGGAATTTGAATGAACTGACTAATATGTGCGTTCAAGAAGAAGTGAGACTGAGGCAAGAAAGACATCACTCGGTGTTGGCTGTAACTCAAGGAGCTATACATAAGAAAAGAAAGTATGGAAAAGGTAAGAGGTTTCCACCGAAGAAAGGGAATGAACCTGGGGAAAGTAGCCAAGGTCATGGAAAGAGTTTCACTGTCAAATGCTACTTTTGTGGCAGAAAAGGACATGTGAAGAAGGATTGCAACAAGAGAAAGGCTTGGTTCGAAAAGAAAGGTATGAATCTTTCTTTTGTATGTTATGAATCAAATCTTGCTGAAGTTCCTTCTAATACTTGGTGGATTGACTCTGGAGCCACAACTCACATAGCTAATTCAATGCAGGGATTCCTTACAACCAGGAAACCGAAGGAAAGTGAAAGATTTGTCTTTATGGGGAACCGTCTCAAAGTAGAGGTCGAGACTGTTGGAACTTATCGCCTACTCTTAGAGACGGGTCATCAGATGGATCTTGTAGACACTTTTTATGTACCTTTGATTTCTAGGAATTTAATGTCTTTATCCAAATTAGATGTTGCTGGATATTCAGTTTTATTTAGTTGTGGAAAACTCAATTTGATGTTTAATTCATTTTCGGTTGGACATGGAATTTTCTGTGATGGCTTATATAAATTTTCCTTGAATTATGAGTTTGCACAATCTCTTTTAACCCTGCATTCGAATGTTGGTTCTAAACGTGGCTTAATTGATGAAAAATCTTCTATCTTGTGGCATAGACGACTGGGGCATGTCTCCAGGGATAGAATTGAAAGATTAGTGAAGAATGGGATTTTGGATAACCTAGACTTCACTGATTTTGGATTGTGTGTGGATTGCATAAAAGGAAAGCAAAACAAACACACCAAGAAAGGTGCCACAAGAAGCAAAGAGCTTCTTGAGATTATTCATACAGACATTTGCGGACCACTCACTATTCCATGTTTTACGGGAGAAAGATACTTTATCACCTTTATAGACGATCTGTCTCGTTATGGTTATGTATATCTAATTCATGAAAAATCTCAGGCTATTGACATCCTTGAGGTGTTCATTACAGAAGTCGAGAGACAATTAGATAGAAAAGTTAAAATCATGAGATCAGACCGAGGTGGTGAGTATTATGGTAGATACGATGAGTCAGGACAGAATCCTGGCCCATTTGCCAAATTTCTAGAAAAGCATGACATTTGTGCTCAATACACAATGCCAGGTACACCTCAGCAGAATGGAGTTGCTGAAAGGCGAAACCGGACACTTATGGATATGGTTAGGAGCATGATGAGCTTCTCTAATGTACCTAATTCATTGTGGAGTGAAGCCTTAAAGATTGCTATGTATATCTTGAACAGGGTTCCTAGTAAGGCAGTCTCAACAACTCCTTTCGAGTTGTGGACTGGTAGGAAATCTAGTTTAAGGCATTTACATGTTTGGGGTTGTCCAGCAGAGGCAAGAATATATAATCCACATGAAAAGAAATTAGACTCCAGGACCATATCTGGATATTTCATTGGTTATCCAGATAAGTCTAAAGGGTACAAATTCTATTGTCCTAACCATAGTACCAGAATTGTTGAAACTGGTAATGCCAGATTCCTTGAGAATGGCGAAATTAGTGGGAGTGATGAACCAAGAAAGGTGGATCTTGAGGTGATAAGGGTAAATATCCCAATACCCTTTCCTTCAAGAGAAATTGTTGTCCCTCAGCTTAATCATCAAGCTGAGTCATCAGAACAACATAATGAAAATGGTTCACCACTTCATGAGGATATCGCCATTGAAAATGTTGTAGAACCACCACAACCTGCAGCTTTGAGGAGATCTCAGAGGGAAAGAAGATCTGCCATTTCAGATGATTATGTGGTGTATCTACAGGAATCTAATTTCGATATTGGGATTAATAAAGATCCAGTTTCATTTTCACAAGCCATCGAAAGTAATGATTCTAGCAAATGGATTGATGCTATGAATGAGGAGTTGAAATCTATGGACCATAACAAAGTCTAGGATCTCGTCGAATTGCCTAGTAACTGTAAGAAAGTCGGGTGTAAATGGGTCTTTAAGACCAAGCGCGATGCCAAATGCAATATCGAACGATATAAGGCCAGACTTGTGGCTAAAGGTTTCACTCAGAAAGAAGGCATTGATTATAGAGAAACATTCTCTCCAGTATCAAAGAAGGACTCTTTTAGAATCATTATGGCCCTTGTAGCTCATTATGACTTAGAGTTACATCAAATGGATGTGAAAACAGCTTTTCTGAATGGAAATTTGGATGAGGAAATATACATGGAGCAACCTGAAGGGTTCGCAAAGAAAGGAAAAGAACACTTGGCTTGCAAATTAAAGAAATCCATCTACGGACTGAAATAAGCTTCCAGGCAATGGTATATAACGTTTAATGATACCATTACCTCATTCGGATTTAAAGAAAACACTGTTGATCAGTGTATATATCTGAAGATCAGTGGGAGCAAGTTTATCTTTTTGGTTCTGTATGTGGATGATATTTTGTTAGCCAGTAGTGATATTGGTTTACTGTATGAAACCAAAGACTATCTTACCAAGAACTTTAAGATGGTTGATATGGGTGAGGCAGCTTATGTCATTGGCATAGAGATCTTCAGGGATAGATCTCAGGATTGTTAGGACTGTCTCAGAAAGGTTATATCAATCGAGTCTTGAAAAGATTTCACATGGAACTTTATTCAGCCAGTTGTGCACCCATCATGAAGGGTGACAAATTAAGTGGGAGTCAGTGTCCTAGAAATGACTTAGAAAAGGAACAAATGCAGAAAATTCCATATGCGTCAGCAGTTGGGAGCTTGATGTATGCACAAACTTGTACCAAGCTAGATATCAGTTTTGCAGTTGGAATGTTAGGAAGATACCAGAGTAATCCAGGAATGGAGCATTGGAAATTGGCAAAGAAAGTGATGCGGTATCTTCAAGGGACGAAGGATCATATGCTCACATATAGGAGATCAGATCAGTTAGAAGTGATCGGTTATTCGGACTCAGATTTTGCTGGTTGCCCAGATAGTAGAAAGTCTACCTCAGGCTTTATATTCATGCTAGCTGGTGGGGCAATCTCGTGGAAGAGCGTAAAGCAGTCTATCACTGCTTCATCCACGATGGAGGCTGAGTTCGTAGCATGTTTCGAGGCCACAAGTCATGCATTATGGTTACGTAATTTCATCTCAGCACTTGGTGTAGTTGATTCTATTGCCAGGCCGCTGAAGATATTTTGTGATAATACAGCAGCCGTTTTCTTCTCTAAGAATGGAAAGTACTCTAGTGGTTCCAAACACATGGAACTTAAGTACTTAGTCGTTAAAGAAAGAGTTCAAAAACAACGAGTGTCAATTGAGAATTTAAGTACCACTCTAATGGTTGCTGATCCGTTGACCAAGGGATTGCCTCCAAAGACATTCAAAGAACATGTTATTAGAATGGGTCGTTTGAGTAATCTGTAATGTATGTTTTGATGGTTATGTAATTGACACTATTGCGCAATAAAAGTTTGTTTCTGTATTTCCTGTTATCCAACTATGTGTGCACATATTATGTATGGATGTTTGTTAAACAGGAAAAGTCTTGACAAGACAAATTACAGTGGTCGTTTCGGTTACAGACTCTATTAGTGAGGGTTATCAGTGTTGTGGTACGTAGAAGGGAGTATGACATAATTGTTGTATAACCGCTATGACTCACATTGGTGGTCCAAGCTAATTGCAGTATTACAGTATCTCATTATTTGGGCTTATCAGTTATTATTTTCAAAATTCGTGATCACGTGTCAAAGTTTTCAGTATGGAATCCAACGGAGTCAAATGTATTTAAATGAGTTTTTTTTTTTTTTTTCTAAAGTTGTATCATAATCGGCTAGTGGTCCAAGTGGGAGAATGTTAGTCTCACGTTTTAGTGGCCCACTAACCTTTTATTTATTAATTGGATTCCATAAATAATAGCCTAACTGATATATAATGATTGCCCAAATATAAAGGTTATTTTTATTTAAATAACCGTATGGGAGATCAAGGGCCATGATGGGTGGTTTTCTCCCATACGGTTACTTGCTATTTTTGTGGACCCTCTTCTCTCCTCTATAATAGGCACATACACCCCTTATTGTTATGAAAACCATCACATTACAGATTTTGTGTAAGTGCATTTAGAGAGACAGAGAGAAGAAAGGAGACTACATTTAGGGTTTGTAGGATATATTAGAAGCGACTTCATCAATCTTTCTAATGGCTTCAGGTATGTACAAATATATATATATAATTGTTCTTGAGGTGTATTGATTCTAGATCTATTGGGTGATTTCATCATCATGAAAGAATTTAAGTTTTATTTTAATATCTAATGGCTTGAGTTTCTGTCAAACTGGTGCTATCATCACCTTAACAATATCCCTCATTTAGTTGCCTGTATCAGAAGAGGGCAACAGAAGGGACAGGATGTGGGGAGATTTTTTGTACATTTTCACACAATGAATCGATACAATTAGCATTCGATTCATACCGCATGGCTCAACCTCTGGCGGGTTCCGTTGGGTTTATTTGGCATGCAACAGGACCCAGCCTAACATCCCTAATAACCATTTTCTAAATGGAGAATGTGAGAATATAGAGCTTGATTAAGGTTGTCATAATAACTTGTTAGCAGAGGCCTAATTAGAATTGATGGTTGTAGTTAGTTCCCTGGATGCAGGTGAAATTTTTAGGAGTGCCTGAGGAATGACTCTAGCTTAGAATCTAGCTCAATTTGTTATTTTTTGCTTCATTCTTTTGATATAGCATTGCTTTCTTTAAGTGGAGATTGGTTGAATATGTGGAATGGTCCTTAAATTTGCAGTACCATACTGATAATTGCTTTTTGATAAATTGTTGTAATTGACAGTCAGGAAAGCAATTGGAACACTCCAAGGCAAAGGATGCTATTTCAACACTCAGAAGAGTGAGGAGGAGAGACATTAAGCTTAAGAGAATAGAACATGGTCTTTCAAGAGCCCGTGCTGCGATTCGAGAAGCAATTCGCAATCCGAGTGCCAAATCATTGACAGAAGACAAGGACTTTGTTCCACGAGGCCCCGTATATAGGAAAATGCTTGGTATTCAAGAGTCGGGAGATGTATTACGTAGTTTTTATGTACAATTAATCCTAATAAACTTATTTCTAGTCTTACTTGTGAAGTTTGACTAAAAGTCAAACTTTCAACCCGGATTGATCTGAACTAGGCCATGTAAGAGCCGAATAGTGCCAAATGGAGTGAAAATGTGGGTTTTCAAGAGCCAGAAGTAGTTTTACAAAGTTTCAATATACAATTACTACTAATCAACTTTATTTATGCTCTAAATTTGAAAGTTTGATCGAAATTCAAACTTTAAGTGTCGATTGGCCTAAACTAAGCCATCTTAGAGCCGAATAGGGACCAAACAGGAAGAAAACAAGGTTTTCAAGAGTGGAGATTAATATTACATAGTTTTCATGTACAATTACTACTAATTAATATTAAACAGTTTCTATGTACAAATACTATAAATTTAACTTTTTCTTGTCTTAGTTCGAAAGTTTGATCAAAAGTCAAACTTTCAGACCCGATTGACCTGAACTAGGCTATTTAAGAGCCGAATAGGTCCCAAATAGGGAGAATATGATTTTCAACCAAAAGTTACATAATTTTAATGTACAGTTACTACTAATTAACCTTAAGCTTCTATTGGCAGGAACTAGGCCTTAATAGAGCCCGTATAGGGCCCAAACGGGAAGAAAACGTTATTTTCAAGAGACGAAAGTAGTATTACAAAGTTTCTATGTATGATTATAACTAATTAACCTTGTTTCTAATCTTAATTGACAAGTTTGATCAAAAGTCAAACTTTCAGCGCTGAATGGCCTGAACTAGACCTTCTAAGAGCCTAATATGTTCTAAACGTGGAGAAAACATGATTTTCAAGAGCCGGGATTAGTATTATATACAAAAATATACAATTACTACTACTTAACCATGTTTCTAGTCTTAATTGGGGACTTTGACCACAAGTCAAAACTTTTAGCCTCGATTGGCCTGATCTAAGCCTTATAAGAGTTGAATAGGTCGCAGAAGAGGAAAAACATGATTTTCAAGAACCGAGAGTAGTATTACATAGCTTTTATATACAATTACTACTAATTAAATTTGTTTCTAGTACTAATTAGGAAATTTGACCAAAAGTCAACCTTTTAGCTCGATTTGCCTGAACTAGGCTTTATAAGAGCCGAATAGGGAACAAACGAGGAGAAAATATGACTTTTAAGATACGTGAATTGTATTACATAGTTTCTATGTATAATTACTACTAATTAACCTTTTCTAGTTATAATTTGAAACTTTGATCAAAAGTCAAACATTTAGGCCTGATTGGCTTGAAATATGCCTTATTACAGTCGAATAGGGCCTAAATAGGAAGAAATTTTGGTTTTCAAGAGATGTGAGTCATATTACATAGTTTCTATGTACAATTACTACTAATTAAGCTTTTTCTAGGTATAATTGGGACTTTGACTAAAAGTCAAACTTCAGCCCCGATTGACTTGAAATATTCCTTATTAGAGTCAAATTGGGAAATTTGACCAAAAGTCATAGTTCAGTCCATTGACATGAACTAGGCCATATAAGAGCAGAATTGGGCCTAAATTGGTAGAAAATGTAGTTTTAAAGAGCCGAAATTGATAGTACATAGTTTCTATGTAAAATTACTAATAATTAATCTTGTTTCAGGTCTTAATTGTGAAGTATGACTAAATATAAACTTTCAGCCCCATTCGCCTAAACTAGGCCTTCTAAGAGCTGAATAGGGTCCAAACAGGAAGAAAATATGGTTTTCAATAGCCATTGTATTGCATAGGTTTAATGTATAATTTCTACTAATTAAACTTATTTCTACTCTAAATTAAGAAGTTTGAACAAAAATCAAACTTACAATCTCGATTGGTCCGAAATAAGCCTTATTAAAGCCGAATATGGTCTAAAGGGGAGAAAATGTAGTTTCAAGAGCCGTGAGTGGTACTGTATAATTTTTACAAAAATACTACTAATTAACCTTGTTTCTAATCTTAATTGAAAAGTTTAACCAACAGTCAAACTTTCAACCATGATTAGCCTGAACTAAGCTCATTTTTGCCAAATAGAGCCAAAACGGGCGAAAAACAAGAGCCGAAAGTAGTATTACATAGTTTCTATGTACAATTACTCCTAATTAAACTTGTTTTCATTCTTAATTTGAAACTTGACAAAAAGTCAAACTTCAGCCTCGACTGGCCTGAACTAGGCCTAATAAGAGCCGAATAGGCCCTAAATAGGGAGAAAATATAGTTTTCAAGAGACGTCAGTGGTACTACATTATTTTGTTGGCCCAGAGGCCTTCCACTCTAGTTTTGATGATGATTAACTCATGTAGTTATGTTTACTAATAATCTTGTGATGTTAAGTTTCAGATCTCTAACCAAGATATTAGTAGGTGATTAGCTTCAACAAAGGAGTTTTGAAGCCTTTCACATGGTGATTCAAGAGCCCGAGCATCAAAGATCATATATAGCACTCGTTGGAGTCAAGCTCGGTGGATCACGTTTTGGATCGAGTCGACTTGAAGACGGAGTTCGTCAAGAAGACTTCGGTACATAGTTTAGTTTATGTTTAGATCTATTTGTTAAAGATTAGATAGTGTGATATGCTCAAGTTCACAACACACACACCTGTTTCAAGTTTCATGTTTATTGGTTTTCGGTTTTTGGTTTAACCGATATTGGTTTTCATGGATGATAGAATCAACAAAGTTTACATCGTTTAATGTATATTAGATTTGTTCTATATACATGTATGCTTAATATAATTGAACAAACTTAGTTTGATATGCCTATTCATGTGTTTAAGTTTTGTATTTTAACAAAACATATTTTTGGACTTTAATATCAAAAACAATGATATATGTATCTTTCATGTAAATTGGATTATATCCATATACTACATGCTTCAAGTTGTTTCAATATCATATTTTTATATTTGGATGAGTTTTGGACAAAACGAATTTTCAATTCAAAAATTCAAGTTTGGAAAAATACAGGTTTTGATTTTCGGCAAAATTTCCATAACACAAAAATGGTTCAAGTTATTTGAAATATGTGTTGAAATTTTTCACACATGTTTGTAGATCAAAGAGAATATAAGAACTGATTTTTGTGGATTTTTAGAGATTTTATGCGATTTTATAAGATAATAAAAACCTAAGTTTTTAGTCCTGAAAATCTGGTTTCTGGCTTCTGCCGGTCGACCGGACCGGTCGACCGAGCTAGGAGTCGGTCGACCGTGTCGGTCGACTGACGTGCACAGCCGTGCACGCCATGTAACGCCCCGATTCCACGGATATGGGGACGTCACTGCAACGTATATACGTAGGTCAGAACTACCCTCCCGTATATACGCTAAGCATCAGTACAGACAAGAATCAGAGTACGGAAGCAAATGGTGCATTATACATTCCAACACATATATATACAATCACAGAGTTATCACCAGAGGTGATGAATATTACAATAATATAACATCACAGATATGCGCAAATGCGAGAGTACAAGGAAGTATACAAGTATGAACAGTATGAAAGAGCATGGACAGTACAAGAGGGCATGGAAAAGTACAAGTATAAACAGAAAAGGGCACTCACGAGTTGCTAAGAGGAAACTCGAGAGGCATACAGGGGGCCTGGAAGAATGTGGCTCTGGACGGTCGGCTGGAGGTCCACGCTACCGCTGCGCTACTCTAATCAGCAAAGGGAGAAATCCACACGCTCCGGGCTCCAGGACCTGGACGTGAGAATCCAGGGGAGTCAAATGATACTCCCCAGGCGAGTGTAGAAGCAAAACCAAGTGGTGAAGCAGGGTGAGCACAATAATGCATATATCAAGTAGGAATACTCAGGAGGCAGATAGGATAGAGCAGGTAAGAATAGATATGGCATGAGAATCATAAAACAGGAAATCCGAATAAAACCAATCCGAGCTACCAGGTAGTTATAACATAATACCCATAAAACATGAAATCCGATATAAAGTCCGGGAAAAGCAAATACGGTAAGGCACATCACGGATTCATAGCTATTTAAGATGCAGGCTTTGGTATGCGTCCCATTCCACATACCTCTACTTACAACTTAAAGAGCCGGTTATTATGACACTATTTTATTATTACTCGTCTTACCCATATATCTAGGTATGTGGCTCGGTGTACGGCCAACTCACATACATCCATATATAAGCAAGTCGAGGTTGTTATTGGAAACAGCGGAGGTATCAACGAACTATGTTTACAGTGGGTCCCGTGCATGCCCGGGACCACGGTCCAGGGTGTTCCGTTGCATGGTGACGGAACCAGCCGCAAGGCCTATCAGGAGGGACTTATGTATGCCCGATAATAACAGGAATAAGGGAGCCAGCTCTCCCCTCGGTCCCCTGGAGTACCACAGGTCAGACCGGAAATATAGTGCACAACCTAAAGCCACTGTAAACACGAACACATATCGATATCCGCATGTTTCCCCCGACCCAATACAAGTTGGTCCATTTTGGGATTCAATAGTTTAATTATCACTTTACGGGAATAATCAGGAATTAGGCATGATCAGGAAATTAGGAGTACATAAGTACTATACAGTCAGGTCACTGCATGTAAAGTAGGAATACAATATACAGGTCACTGATCATGATACAGGATAACAAATCAGGATTCCCGTAAAGATGACAATCACAAGTCAAGTACATCATGCTGGGTATAAAGTGATAGCATGATAGGATGGTGATATTTAGCAATCAATCAAACCAGTCAAGAGATAGATACTAGGTCAGTGGTAAGTCGTGGTCATAATAATAGGGTCTTGCCAAATAGTGGCATGACAGGTAGTCAGGTGATACCATACCAGATGTAAGGTGATATACATGTGTTAAAAGTAAGCATGCAACTGATATGTCTGAGGCAATAACATGGCAATGATAACATAGCAGAAATCTAGAAGTCAACGACCACGAAGGGTCGGCCACGCATGGTATAAAAGCATCAAAAGATATATATAGACATGAAATCAAATACATGAAAATAGGAAATGAAATACTTATCGTTCCGACGAAACTGGAAACTCAAATAGAGATAAGAGAAGAGCGAGACTACTCGCATACAAGAAAGTAGCGAGTGAGAATACTCGCCTAAACCTCAAAGCGCCGAAAGATCCGAAATCCACGAAATCCGGGGCACGCCATAAACTATGATATATATATGTAGAGTGAAGAGGAGAGAGAAAGAGAGAAGTGAAGATGATGTTAGTCAAGATACAAGTCAAGAAGTATAATATACAACATATAAACCAAGTATAAGATCCAAGTTTGAGAAGGTAAATAATTGTAACAAACAGACAGAATTAGTCGACTAGGGTAGGATGAGTAGTCGACTAATAAAGGGGTTAGTCGACTAACAGTCTGGTATAGTCGACTAATACTGGGTTCCAGAGAGTTGATATTCTGATTCAGGAAAAGTTAGTCGACTAGGGTCATAGGGGTAGTCGACTAACAGACATGACAAGTCGACTGATAGTTAGGCTAAGTCGACTAATACTGTGATACAGAGAGTTAAGATTTTGGTTCAGGAAAAGTTAGTCGACTAGGGTCAAGGGTGTAGTCGACTAAGGGTCTCTAGTCGACTAGGAACTAAGGTAAGTCGACTAATACTGTGTTTCCTAGAATTGTGTTTCACAGGACAGAATAAGTTAGTCGACTAATGTCTAGGTCTAGTCGACTAATCGACTGGAAACAGCAAACAGAACAGATTTCTAGGGTTTTGGTTTGATGACTAATTAATCATGGATTTGAAGACATATTTGTACAAGATATGAAAATACAAACATACTAAGAATAAATCAAGTCTAGATGAGGAAGATTACTCACCAAATTGATGATGGAGAGGAAGAGGAAAGGTAGAATTGGTGATGATCCTTGAGGAAGAAGGAGATGGAGAAGTTGTTGTTGTTGGTGATGGAGGAGGTGGAGCTTGGCCGGAGTTGGGAGGAGTCCACGCCGGCGACGTGGCCGGAGGTGGCTGGCCGGAGGTTGGGTCGGCCGGTTCTCTTGGAGAAGAAGAAGAAAAAGAAAGAAAGGAGAGGAGAAAAGAAAGAAAAGGAAAGATAGAAATGTAAAGGGAAAGTTTATATAGGTTTGAGATTTTGTAAAGGAGTTGCAATTAAACAAAAGAGAGGGACTTAATTGCAAATAAGGGGGATGAGGTGTCTCCTCTAGCCACACTTGGCAAGCCATGGAAGAGAGAGAAAAAGAGATGCATTTAATGGAGGAAGTAGGTGGAAGTGTGTGGTGTTGGAATTTTGGAGGAAGTGGGATTTTTGGAAAATAGAAAAGCTTGTGGTTGTGGAGGAAGGAAAAAGGAAAAGGAAAAAGAAAAGAAATTACAATGAGAAGATATTTCTCTTTGACTTGAAAGATGAAAATATTGAAAAGGCTGATTCCCGGGTTTAAATCATGGATGCGGAAAACATTTCGGAAAATGCCGGAATCGTCCGAAATTCAAGTATCTCGGAACGACCCGAAATAATTATCAAAAATCAAGAATATTATACTAAGTATCATAGTGAAATCCGTTCGAAGAAATACTTTATAGTTTTGAAACTAAAAATCCCGGAACCAGTTACCTACCGACTCCGATGGAATTTTCATAAAATCATAAAATCCTCAGAAAAAGAATGTAGGTAGAAAATATGATTCTAAGGAATAATGTCTAAAGAATCATTTAGAAATTCCAAACCGTTTAAGAATTAAAAATCTAGGAATCGGTCAGCGGCACTGGCCGACACCGGTTTTGAAGAAATTCATTTTAATTCAGAAAAAATCTAGAAAATCATAGAAAATATATAATAATGGAAAATGATATTTAAAACTAAAATCGGTCAAACCTAATCACCGGAAAGACCAAATCGAATAATATACTATAATCGGGTTCCTGGTTCGGACTGGGACTGACTCCGAGTCCACGAATCCAAATCCAAGATAAAACAATCATATAAGGAATTCATAATACAGAATCAATACTGAAGGTAAATCGAAAAATACGATCGGAAAATCTGAATACGCAACTAAGTACGTATTCCGGGAA
Organism: Agave tequilana; assembly: GCA_038442645.1. Classification (NCBI taxonomy): domain Eukaryota; kingdom Viridiplantae; phylum Streptophyta; class Magnoliopsida; order Asparagales; family Asparagaceae; genus Agave; species Agave tequilana. The sequence continues at coordinate 32,064 of JAVJIF010006704.1, read as the reverse complement.
CGGGGTATTACACGCCAGCTCTGGCTGGAGGGCCGGTCGACCGGGTCGGTCGACCGCCATAGAGCTTCTGCTCTCTGGAAAGCCCGGTCGACCGGCAGAGAGCTCTGCTCTCTGTTCCAGGCCACGGTCGACCGGGCCGGTCGACCGCTGCCCCCAACGGTCAAATTTCTGACTGTTGGCGGTCGATCGGGCTAGTTTTTGATGGGGCTATTTATACCCCATCTGAGAGGTGTTTTTCACCAAGATTTTAAGAGCCAAAAATTCTCCTATCTATAAGTGTTTTATACAAGTTTTTCAAAAGTGTTTTTAGAGCCAAAAAGGATTCATCTTTATTTGTTTTTAAAAGAGTTGGAAAATCATTTGAAAAGAAAATTCTTTGGGAATTGGTTTGATTTTCACTTTCAATTATATCTAGAGTTTTTCCCTAGAGTTTTTCTTTGAGTTTTTGATTTTCAAACTCTTTGTTTTCCACACTTGAGCTATATCTCCTATCCTATCTATAGGATCCTTTGTTTTGTGGAAAAAGTTGTTTGTGGTTGAGATAGACCACCTTGTTGTAACCCTCCTTCTTTGTTGATATCCCTCTTGGGTAGAGGTTGATTTTGGAGTGGTGATTGGCTCCCTCTAGTGAGAGGTGGAGATTGTGTTTAGCTCCCTCTAGTGAGAGGTGGAGATTGGTTGTGTATCCCTCTTTGTGAAGAGGTGGATTGTGGTTGTTTGGCTAGGTGCCTAACCCTCTAAGTGTAGAGGTTTTTGTTGTGGTTGTGCATTGCCTCTGTGAGAGGTTGTATTGGTTGGAGAGAGGAGTTGTGAACTCCCGGTTGTATTGCCCCAAATCCTCAGTGGAGGTTCCCTGTGTGGGAGTCCTGTGTGGACAAGTTAGTGGATTGGAAATCCTTCTGGGTGAAGGCGGGGACGTAGAGCTGGGTGCTCGAACCTCGAAACACATCTTGTTGTTTGCGTTTGATCCATTGACTCTCAACTCTCTCTCTTTACTTTTGTGCCATTGCATCATTTCATATTGTTCATTCATATTATATGCTTGGCTTGTTTGTGTGTGCCTCACTTGTGCTTAACCACGAGAGCTTCATATAGCACCTCAACTCTTATTCAGAGGAATCAAGAGGAGTTAGTCCAGAGCCCTTCACCGAGAATTCGGCTACACTCGTTGGTTGCATTAAGTGTAGTTGCAATTAAGTTTTAATTTCCGCATTTAGTTCATTAGATTAGTCGTACACATATTCACCCCCCTCTAGGTGTACTTTCATATTTCTATATAAAATTACTGCTAATTAACCTTATTTCTAGTTCTTAATTAAGAACTTTGAATAAAACACAAACTTTCAACCCATATTGGCTTGAAATAGGCCTTATAAGGGCCAAAATAGGGCCCAAATGTGAAGAAAAATGTGGTTTTCAAGAGCCGAGTATCGTATTACGTAGTTTCTACCTGTAATTAATGCTAATTAAATATGTTTCTAATCTAAATGAGAGTATGGCTAAAATTCAAACTTTTAGCCCTGATTGACCTGAACTAGGTCAGAAAAGAGCCAAATAGGGCCAAACAGGGAGAAAATATAGTTTTCAAGAGTCAAAAGTTGTATTACAAAGTTTCAATGTGCAATTACTACCAAGAAACCTTATTTCTACTCCAAATTGGGAAGTTTAACTGAAAGTCAAATTTACAACCCTGATTGGTCTGAATTAGGACATATTAGGCCGAATTGGGCCCAAATATTGAGAAAACATGGTTTACAAGTGTCGGGATTAATATTACATAGTTTTTATGTACAATTACTATTAATTAATCTTATTTCAAGTCTTAATTGATAAGTTTGACCAAAACTAAAACTTTCAGCTGTGATTGGCCTGAACTAAGCCTTATAAGAGTTAAAGAAGCCCAAATAGCTAGAAAAATATGGTTTTTAAGATCCGTGAGTAGCATTACATAGGTTTAATATACAATTTTTACTAATTAACTTTATTCTACACTAAATTGGAAAGTTTGACCAAAAATCAAACTTTCAGCCCCAACGGCCTGAACTAGGCCTTATTAGAGCTGAATAAGGCCTTAAAAGAAAGAAAATATGGTTTTCAAGAGACGGGACTAGTATTATATTTTTTTCATGTGCGATTACAACTAATTAACCTTGTTTCAAGCTTAATTGAGAAATTTGGAAAGTTTGGCCTAAAATGAAACTTTCAGCACAGATTGGCCTGAACTAGACCTTTTAAGAGCCAAATAGGGCCAGACGGGGTGAAAATATAGTTTTCAAGAGCCAAGAGTAGAAATACATAAGTTTAATGTACAATTATCACTAATAACCTTATTTCTACTCTAAATTGGGAAGTTTGAGAAAAAAAACAGACTTTCAGCCCCGATTAGACTGAACCAGATCTTGTAAGAGCTGAAAAAGGCCCAAACGGGGGAAAAACCTGATTTTCAAGAGCTGATTTCCTTGTTTCTACTCTTAACGGGAAGTTTGACCAAAAATCAAACTTTCAGCCTCGATTGGCCTGAATGAGGCTTTTTAAGAGCCAAATAGGGCCCAAATGGGAAGAAAATATGGTTTTCAAGAGCTGGGAGTTTTATTAAACAGTTTCTATGTACAATACTACAAATTAAACTTTTTCTAGTTTTACAAAAAGTCAAACTTTCAACACTGTTAACCTAAACAAGGTTGTATAAGAGCTGAATTGGGCCCAAATGGGGAGAAAATGTGATTTTCAAGATCCAGAAGTAATATTATATAGTTTGAATATACAATTACTATTAATTAACCTTATTTTTACTCTAAATTGGAAAGTTTGACTGAAAGTTCAGCCCCTATTGGTCAGAACTAAGCCTTAATAGAGTCAAATAGGGCCTAAATAAGAAGAAATATATGGTTTTCAAGAGTTATGGGTAGTACTTTATAGTTTCTATGTACAATTACCGCTAATTGACCATGTTTCTAATCTTAATTGGAAAGTTTAACCAAAAATCAAACTTTTAGCCACGATTGACCTGAACTAGGCCTATAAGAGTCGAATAGGGCCCAAACGGGGAGAAAATTTGGTTTTCAAGAGCCAGAGTAGTATTAAATAGTTTTAATGTACAATTACTACTAGTTAAACTTGTTTCTATGTACGATTACTACAGATTAAGTTTGTTTCTTGTCTTAATTCAAAAGTTTGATCAAAAGTCAAACCTTCAGCCCCAATTGGCCTAAACGACGCCATATAAAAGAGCCGAATAGGGCCAAAATCAGGAGAAAACATGATTTTCAAGGGCTAAGAGTAGTATTACATCATTTCTATGTATATTATTACTAATTAAACTCTTTTAGTTTTAATTGAAAAGTTTGACTGAAAGTTAAACTTTTAGCCCTTATTGATGAACTAGACCATATAAGAGCCGAATAAGGCCCAAACGGGGAGAAACGTGATTTTCAAGAGTCGAAAGTAGTATTATAAAGTTTCAATGTACAATTACTACAAGTAAGCCTTATTTCTACTTCAAATTGGTAAGTTTGATCGAAAGTCAAAGTTTCAGCCTCGATTGATTTGAACTAGGCCATATTAGAACCAAATAGGGTTAAAATGAGGAGAAAACATGATTTTCAAGAGCTGGAAGTAATATTACATAGTTTTTTATGTACAATTATTATAAATTAACCTTGTTTCAAGTCTTAATTGCAAATTTTTACCAAAAGTAAAACTTTCAGTTTCAAATGGCCTGAACTAGGCCTTATAAAAGCCAAATAGGGAGAAAAATGAGGTGTTCAAGAGCTATGAGTAGTATTATATAGGTTCAATATACAATTTCTATTATTAAACATATTTCTCTACTCTAAATTGAGAAATTTAACCAAATATCAAATTTTCAGCTGTGATTGGCCTTAATTAGGCCTTATTAGAGTCGAATAGGGCTAAACAGGGATAAGTCATGGTTTCCAAGAGGAAAGAGTAGTATTACATAGTTTCTATGTACGATTACTTCTAATTAACCTTGTTTCAAGTTCTAAGTAGATCGTTTGACCATAAGTCAAACTTCAGGCCCGATTGAGCTGTATTAGGCCTTATAAGAGTCGAATAGAGCCAAAAATAGAAAGAAATTATAATTTTTAAGAGCTGTGAGTAGTATTCATAGTTATAGTATGCAATTACTACTAAAAACCTTCTACTCTAAATTGGAGAGTTTGACCAAAAAATAAACTTTTAGCCCCGGACTGGTCGAATCAGACCTTATCAGAGCCTAATAGGGCCTAAACGGGGAGAACTCATGGTTTCCAAGAGCCATGAATGATATTACATAGTTTCTATATACAAATACTACAAATTATCGTTATTTCTAGTCTTAATAAAGAAATTTGACCAATAATCTAACTTTCAGTGATGATTGGCCATAACTATGCGTTATTATAGCCGAATAGGGCCTAAACAGGGAGAAAACGTGATTTTCAAGATCTTAGAGTAGTATTACATAGTTTCTTCGTGCATTTACTACTAATTAACCTTGTTTCAAGTCTTTATTGAAAAATTTGATCAAATTTCAAACTTTCAGCTCAGATTAGCCTGAACTTGGCCTTATGAGAGCCGAGTAGGGCCCATATAGGGAGCAATATGGTTTTCAAGAGATGTGAGTAGTATTACATGGGTTCAATGTACAATTTCTAATAATTAACCATATTTCTACTCTGAGTTAGAAAGTTTGACCAAAAGTCAAACTTTCAGCCCCGATTGATCTGATTTAGGCCTTATAACAGCCGAATGTGGCTCAGATGGGGAGGAAACATGATTTTCAAGAGTCGAGAGTAGATTACATAGTTTTTATATAAAATTACTGCTAATTAATCTTTTTTAGTCTTAATTTGAAAGTTTAACCAAAAGTCAAACTTTCAATCATCAAACTTTCATCCCTGATTGGCCTGAATCAGACCTTATAAATAGGGCCCAAACAGGGAAAAAAACACGATTTTCAAGAGTTATTAAATAGTTTCAATGTATAATTAGCACTAATTAACCTTGTTTCTAGTCTTAATTAAGAGTTTGACCAAAAGTCAAACTTTCAGCCTCGATTGCCCTTAAGTAGGCCTTATAAGGGCTAAACTGGGACCAAACCGGGAGAAAACGTGATTTTCAAGAGTTGAGATTGATATTACATACGTTCTATGCAAAACTACTGCTAATTAATCTTGTTTCAAGTCTTAATTGTGAAGTTTAACAAAAATTCAAACTTTCAGCTCCGATTGGCCTTAACTAGGCCTTAAAAGAGCCGAATAGGGCCCGAATTGGGAGAAAAATATGATTTTCATAATCCATGAGTGATATTACATAGGTTTAATGTACAGTTACTGCTAATTAACCTTATTTCTACTCTAAATTTGGAAGTTTGACGAAAAATCAAACTTTTAGCATTGGTTGGCCTGAATTTCGCGTTATTAGAGCCGAAATGCCCTAAGCAGAAAGAAAACGTGGTTTTCAAGAGTTAGGAGTAGTGTTACATAGTTTTGATGTACAATTATTACAAATCAAATTAATTTCTAATCTTAATTGGGAAATTTGACCAAAAATCATACTTTCAGCCCTATTAACCTGAAACTAGGCCATATAAGAGCCGAATTGGGCCCAAATGGGTAGAAAACGTAGCTTTAAAGAGCCGAGATTGATAGTACATAATTTCTTATAAAATTACTACTAATTAATTTTGTTTCAAGTCTTAATTATGAAGTATGACAAAATTTAAACTTTTAGCCTTATTGCCTGAATTAGGCCTTATAGGAGCCGAATAGGGCCCATATGGGGAGAAAATATAATTTTTAATAGCCGTAAGTTGTATTACATAGGTTTTATGTACAATTTCTACTAATTAACCTTATTTCTACTCTAAACTAGAAAGTTCGAACAAAAATCAAACTTATAGCCTCGATTGGCCTGAACTAGGCCTTATTAAAGCAGAATATGAACTAAACGGGGAGAAAATATAGTTTTCAAGAACAGTGAGTGATACTATATAATTTCTATGTAAAATTATTACTAATTAACCTTATTCTAGTCTTAATTGGAAGTTTGACCAAAGTCAAACTTTCAACCCCGATTAGCCTGAACTAAGTCTCATATATGCCGAATAGAGCCAAAACGGGTGGAAAACGTAGTTTTCAATAGCAGGAGTAGTATTACATAGTTTTTATGTACAATTACTACTAATTAAACTTGTTTCCAGTCTTATTTGGGAACTTTGATTAAAAGTCAAACTTTCAGCTACGATTGCCCAGAACTAGGCCTAGTAAGAGTCAAATAGGGCCCAAACATGGAGAATACATAGTTTTCAGGAGACGTCAGTATTACTACATTATTTCTATGTAGATATACATTTAATTAAACTTGTTTCTAATCTTATTGGGAACTTTAAACAAAAGATAAACTTTCACCCCATATTGGCCTGAAATAGGCATTGTAAGGGCCGAATAAAGGCCAGACGCGGAAAAAAACGTGGTTTTCAAGAGCCGGGTGTCGTATTACGTAGTTTTTATGTATAGTTAATGCTAATTAAGCATGTTCTTAGTCTAAATTGGGGAGTTTGGCCAAAAGTCAAACTTTCAGCCCTGATTGACCAGAACTAGATCAGATAATAGCTGAAAGGGCCCAAACAGGGAGAAAACGTGATTTTAAAGAGTCAAAAATTGTATTACAAAGTTTCAATGTACAATTACTACTAAGCAACCTTATTTCTACTCCAAATTGGAAAGTTTGATCGAAAGTCAAACTTACAGCCCTGATTGGCCTAAACTAGGATATATTAGAGCTGATCGGGCCTAGATAGAGAGAAAACGTGATTTTCAAGTGCCAAAATCAATATTACATAGTTTTCATGGATAATTACTACTAATTAACGTTGTTTCAAGTCTTAATTGAGAAGTTTGTTCAAAAGAAAAACTTTCAGCCGTGATTGGCTTGACTAAGCCTAATAAGAGCTAAAAAGTCCCAAATAGTTAGAAAAATGTGATTTTCATGAGCCATGAGTAGTATTACATAGGTTCAATGTACAACTTATATTAATTAAACTTATTCTACTCTAAATTGGGATGTTTGATCAAAAATAGCACTTTCAGCCCAGATTGGCCTGAACTAGGCCTTATTAGAGTCGAATAGGGCCTTAACAGCGAGAAAATGTGATTTTCAAGAGACGAGACTAGTATTATATTATTTCTTTGTGTGATTGCAACTAATTAATCTTGTTTCAAGCCTTAATTAGGAAGTTTGGGAAGTTTGACCCAAAGTCAAACTTTCAGAACTAATTGGCCTGAACTAGACCTTTTAAGAGCCAAATAGGGCCCAGCGGGGAGAAAAACGTTGTTTTCAAGAGCCGTGGGTAGTAGACATAGGTTTAATGTACAATTACTACTAATAACCTTATTTCTACTCTAAATTGGGAAGTTTGACCAAAAATCAAACTTTTAGTCCGATTAGCTTGAACCAAACCTTTTAAGAGCTGAATAGGACCCAAACGGGGAGAAAACATAATTTTCAAGAGTTGGGAGTAGCATTACATATTTTTATGTACAATTACTACAATTAACCTTATTTCTACTCTTAATCGGGAAGTTCAATTAAAGGTCAAACTTTCTATCCCGGTTGGGCTGAACAAGGCCTTATAAGAGTCGAATAGAGCTCAAACATGGAGAAAATATGATTTTCAATAGCTGAAAGTTGTATTAAATAGTTTCCATGTACAATACTACAAATTTAACTTTTTCTTGTCTTAATTGGAAATTTGATCAAAAGTCAAACTTTCAACCCCGATTGACCTGAACTAAGTTATATAAGAGCTGAATTAGGCTCAAACGGGGAGAAAATATGGTTTTCAAGATCTAGAAGTAATATTACATAGTTTCAATATAAAATTACTACTAATTAACCTTATTTCTACTCTAAATTGAGAAGTTGACTGAAAGTCAAAACTTTCAGCCCCTATTAGCCAAAAATAGGCCTTAATAGAACCGAATAGGACCCAAATAAGGAGAGACATGGTTTTCAAGAGTCATGGGTGGGTAGTACTATATAGTTTCTATGTAAAAATTACTACTAATAACTAAAAGTTAAACTTTCAACCCTGATTGGCCTGAACGACACCTTATAAGAGCCGAATAGCGCTTAAATAGTGAGAAATTGTGGTTTTCAAGAGTCGAGAATAGTATTACATAGTTTTTATGTATAATTACAACAAATTAAACTTGTTTCTAGTCTTAATTGAGAAGTTTGACTAAAAGCCAAACATTCAGCCCCATTGACCTTCACTAGGCCATATACGAGCCGAATAGGGCCTAAAAGAGGAGAAACATGATTTTCAAGAGCAAAGATTTATATTACATAGTTTCTATATAAAATTACTACTAGTTAATCTTATTTCAAGTCTTAATTGCGAAATTTGATAAAAATTCAAACTTTCACCCTGACTGGCCTGCACTAAACCTTATAAGAGCCGAATGGGTCCAAATTGGGAGAAAATATAGTTTTTTAAGAGTCGTGAGTAGTAGTAGTATTATATATTTTTATGTACAATTACTACTAATTAACCTTATTTCTACTCTAAATTGGGATTTTTTCACAGATCTTACTTTCAGCCCTGAATTAGTCCTTATTAGAGCCGAATAAGGCCTAAACAAGGAGAAAACGTGATTTTCAAGAGACGAGAGTAGTATACATAGTTTTTATGTACAACTACTACTAATTAACCTTTTTTCTAATCTTAGTTAGGAAGTTTGTCAAAATGTCAAATTTTCAGGCCCGATTGACTGAACTAGGCCTTATACAAGCCGAAAAAGACCCAAATTGGAGAAAATGTGGTTTTCAAGAGCCGCGATACATAGTTTCGATGTACAATTATTACAAATTAAACTTGTTCAACTCTTAATTAGGAAGTTTGACCAAAAGTCAAACTTTCAGCCCCGATTGGCCCGATCTAGCCTTATAAGAGCCAAATAGGGCCCAAATAAGGAGAAAATATGATTTTCAAGGCCGTTATAATTTCTCCTAATTAATCTTATTTCTACACAAAATTGAGAAGTTTGACCAAAAATATAATTTTTAGCCCTGATTGGCCTTAATTAGGCCTTATTAGAGCCGAATTGGGCAAAAACAAAGAGGAAAAAATGGTTTTCAAGAGCCGACAGTAGTATTACATAGTTTCAGTGTACAATTACTTTTAATTAACTTTATTTCTACTTTAAATTAGGAAGCTTGACCGAAAGTCAAATTTCAATACACTTATTTTAAATCTTAATTGAGAAGTTTGACCAAAAGTCAAACTTTCAGTCCCGATTGACTCTAAGGTCATATAAGTGCCGAATCGAGCCCAAATTGAAAGAAAACGTGATTTCCAAGAGCCGTAAGTAGTATTACAAAGTTTCAATGTACAAATTACTACCAATCAACCTTATTTCTACTCCAAATTGGGAGTATGACTAAAATTCAAACTTTCAGCCGCGATTAGCTTGACCGAAGAAGGCCCAAATAAGAAGAAAATATGATTTTCAAGAGTCGAGATTAATATTACAAAGTTTTTTTGTTCAATTAATACTAATTAACCTTGTTTCAAGTCTTAATTGAGAGTTTGACTAAAAGTAAAACTTTCAGCCGCGATTCGTCTGAACTAGGCCTTATAAGAGCCGAATAAGGCCTAAATAGGGAGAAAAAGTGGTTTTCAAAAGCCGCGAGTAGTGTTACATAAGTTTAATGTAAAACTTCTGCTAATTAGGTTTTATTTTAACTCTAAATTGGGATGTTTGAACAAAAATCAAATTTTCAGCCTGGTTGGCATAAACTAGGCCTTACTAGAGCAGAATAAGACCCGGGGAGAAAGCATTTTTTTAAGAGCCAAGAGTAGTATTCATAGTTTCCATGTATAATTACTATAATTAACCTTTTTTCTAGACTTAGTTGGTAAGTTTGACCAAAAGTCAAACTTTCAGCCCCGATTAGCTGAATTAGGCCTTATAAGAGCTGAAATAGGGCCCAAACATGGAGAAAATGTGATTTTCAAGAGCCTGGAGTCATATTTAACAGTTTTTATGTGCAATTACCATAAATTAAACTTTTTTTAGTTTTAATTTAGAAGTTTGACCAAAAGTCAAAATTTTAACCCCATCGTCTCCTATGGTTGATTTTTGTCTTATTGTACATCCTTCTTACATTTCTTACGAGGAGATATAGATCATCATCATCATCTTCTTCTTCATCATCGTCGGAGATGATGGGAGTAGACTTGGAGGTGATTGTCTTCTTCTTTTGTGGTGTCATTTCTTCTCTAGCCTTCCTCTCCATTTCATGGGTCGTAAGGTTGCCAATAAGACCAATGAGCTCCATGTCTTTTTTATCGTTCAACTCCTTCAATATAGTGGCTTTGACTTCCCACGATGGTGGAAGTGCACGAATGACCTTCCGGACCTTTTGATCATTGTCGATTTCATCACCTAAAGAAGAAAGACCATTAGTTATTTTAGTAAATTTCGGAATCATATCATCAATAGACTCATTTTCATGCATAATGAAGTTTTCATATTGAGAACGCAAGAGATCAATTTTAGCTCTCTTGACTTGTGATGTTCCCTCATGAGTGACTACTAAGGGCCTGTTTGGTTGTCGTAATTGGTCGTAATTCGTAAGTCGTAATTGGTAAAGTCTTTTACAGTTGTAAATGAATTACGTGCATGTAAGTTTTACGGTGTTTGGTTGGTAATATAAAGTTATAAGTGGGAAAGTGTATTGTATTTTACGGTATTTGGTTGTCGTAATGTGTAAGTCGTAAGCGAAAAAGTTGACCACAAAATTTACTATTTGGTGATTTAAAAAGTTTTAATATTGCAAATAAATATAAAAAATGCTAAATATTAAAAAAAATTAATATTAATATAAAAAAATAATACAAATTTGTATGACCACAAAATTAACTGTAACTGGGCTGTAAGTGAGTGGTAATTGGGTTGCAAGTGAGTGGCAGTTGAGTTGCTAAGTCTTTTACGAATACGGTCCAAACAAACGTCGCAGTTGTAACTGGGTTGTAAGTCATTTACGCATTACGGTCTTTTACGCGAAACAAACAGCCCCTAAGTGTGACCAAATCTCGTAGGCAGATTTGCAATGGATGACCCTAACTAAGTCATCTTTATTCAAGGCTAGAAGCAATACATTGTGTGCCTTTGCATTGGCATCAAATTCCTTGGTAGCTATATCGGACCAAGCGTCCTCATCCCCAGTGGGTACACTAAAAAGTTTAGTCACCGCCTTTGCAACCCGACTTTCTAGGGATTACAAAAATACAGTCATCTTAACCTTCCATATGGGAAAGTTAAGGCCATCAAACTTGGGAGGGATCCTAATACCTTCGGCCATATTTCCTAGTGGATGAAAAAGAAGACGTCAATAAAATGATGAGAAAAAAGGATCTCTCTAAGGATGTTAAGCCAAAAACTAGAGATCAAAGCTCTAATACCAATTGAAATTACACGTAGAGGGAGGGTGAATAGGTGTATTTCTAATCAAATAAAAAATAATGCAATATAAGATGAGATGATGCAACCGATCACTCAAAACAAGACTTGAAGCCGAATTCCCCGTGAAGGGCTCTGAACTTCTCCTCGTGATTTCTCTAAATAAGAGTTGAGGTGCTTAATTGCTATCTTGTTGTGATGAGTATAGATCGACAATAATGAAAGAATAAAAGGCAAATAAGTAGAGACAAGAAAGCAATCACAAACAAGAAGATTTGTTTCGAGGTTCGAGCCATTGCTCTACGTCCCCGCCTTCACCACCGTGAAGGATTTCCCAATCCACTGTAGGATCTTCTACCAAGAGACCTTACACCAAGGAATTACAACCACTCGGAGTACACAACTCCTCAATACACTCCTTTAGTACAGAGCTAGGGAACAACAATGGAACAATCTCTGGGTGATCAGAAGACCACAAACTCTCTCTTGAAAACTCTCTTACAAAACCCTATAGAATAAAATATAAATTTGAAGCTCAAGAATTTGTAAGTGAGAGTAAAATCAGAAGGGAGATTTTGAGAACCAAAATTTTGAAGTAGATTTTTGAAAATAAAAGCACAAAACTGAAACTTGAAAGCTCTTTCTCTTGAAAACCCAAAACTTGATTTTTAAGTAGAATTGTTGTTATGATTTTAATCCATCCTAATGACCCTTTATATAGGCTTTTAGAAGAGCAAACTTAGTATAGTTTTACTAGGTTTAAAAAGAATAAATTGACTCTTAAAATTCAACAAAACACATTTTAAAAATATGTTAAAAATCAGCTTCCAGAAAATTAGTCGTTACTGCCAATCTGGCAGACCATTGGTCAACTGTGAGCACAGTTTTTAGGTTGAAAATTTTAGAATTCAGAAATAAGTATATAAGAATAATTTGTAACTCTGTAGGTCTTGTTTCTAATACAACTTAAATCAATTCAATATCATTTCGTAATAGAAAGTTATCAATAAAATACTGAAAGGTGTCAAATCAAAAACTGTAAACTATTTTCAAAACAAGAACAGACTTCAACCCAATATTTGACATCTTTAACATTTGAATCAGAAAATAATTATTGAATAAGAAATGCAGCCCTGAATGTTATCTTTGAAATGCAATTTAAATCATGCTAATGAATATAAGAATAAAAAGTTATGATAAGAAATCTAAAAGGGTGTCGAGCAGATCAACAAAATTAAAACTGATTAAAATTCAAAACCATTCTTTTGAAAAACGTGCATTTTTGTGTGTGTATATTTTTGATCTTCAAATGTATATTCTACCTTTTAACAAACTAAACTAAATACAAACCGAAGTTCTTGTAGAATTCCTTCTCCAAGTCGACTCGATCCAAACACGATCCAAAGAGCTTGACTCCAACCGAGTGCTAGATGCGATCTTGACGCGCGAGCTCTTGAATCTACATGTATTAGCTCCAAAACTCTTTTGTTGAAGTTAGACACCTACTAATATCTTGATTAATAACTTAAACTATATAAATACAAGATCATTAGTAAACTATAACTACATGAGTTAATCATCATTAAAACTAGAGTGATGGGCTTTTGGGCCAACACAAGCATCACTCTTGTTCTCCCACGAAATTGTTCTTCGATCTCAGTTACATAAAAAATAAAAATTTACATTTAAAAGAGAAAGAAAAACCTAAGTTAAACCTATACAAAAATTTTTTCTATTCTCTGCTTGATCGTCCTTTTTGCTACTGAATTTGCAGGTATTTATAGGAGAAATAGGGAGGGGAAAGCGTGCTTGAGGATGAGATCAAATCACTATCTCAACAAAAAAGATCTTCTGATAAGGTTGGAGATAAGGTTGGAGATATTGACAAAATCGCTAACCAACAGAAAAGATCTTTTGATAAGATTAGAGATAATGTTGGAGATAAATATTTGTTTATCCCTTAATCTTTAGTTAGATTTTGTTTTATCTCTCTAAATCTTTTAAATATACGTCCCAATCCTTTATATATTCCACATGTAAAAAAATTTAAGAGACGAATAGTAAATTTTGATACCAACTGAAGGTGAAACATGAAGTATACCAAATAAATACCAATTGAAATACTAATTGAAATCTATGCATAAGCTTATAAAGATACCAATTAAAATTTAAAAAAATTCAAACTTAGCATAAACTTTTTGTGCTTTTAAAGAATGTATAAAGATATTGTAAAACAAGTACAATCAATTCATATATATGTATGTATTAAAATGGAAATACCAATTGAAATTTATACTAATTGAAATTTGAAGCATACATATATAAGAAAACAAATATGAGAAAACACCCAAGGACTTAAGGACTCGAATAAATAAGGTCACAAAACTAAGGATTTTATTTATTATATGGACCACTTTTGGGCATGAATATTTATGCTTTATGAGGCACAAGTACCCAGCTTAATCAGAGGATTTTTTGATATATATATATATTTCTTTTTTCTTTTTTTTAATAAGGCATAAGTATCTTTGTTTTTGAACCCTATGTGTGTAAGTATTATAAAGTTACATATTTCATCAAGATAAAGATCAAGACTAAATTACTTTTTAAGTTTTCTTTCTAACCCTAGAAATCAAACATGTATAAGAAATCCTAATTATGATTTTCCTATTCCTTAAAATTGACTTAATTTCTTCAAAAAAATATGTCAGAATATTGTTCCTATTTTCAAAAGTTTTTAAAGGCAAAGAAAATGTTAAAAAAAAATTTATCTTTTAATTTTTTAAACAAAAAGAAAACCTATGTTATGTTAGAACCCTTCTCCACACTTATCTCATGCATTATCCTCAATGATGAATAAATACATAAATACATGAAAAAAAGAAATGGAAGAAAAATATTACTTAAGGTGGTGGTTCCGGTGGTGGTCAGATTGGACCAAGCGTTGCTACCCAATCAAGATAATGTGGTGGTTCAAGGATCACACCTTTATTGACCTTTTTTCTATGTACATAATTGCAATGCCCAATATGAATAGGATCATCAAAGATCCTATCATGAAACTTATTCCCTTTACATGACCAGTCTTAAAAAATCATCAATGAGTTATTATGGTCAATACTTATATCCAACAAAAGAATATGACTTGGTAGAATAGTTGACTTGGATTCAAGAGTGATAGGTTCGGGAACCATTACTAACTCGGGAAAATCAACTTTGGGTTCGAGAGCCGGTTTTGATTCAAGAGTTGAGTCCAAATCAAAGAATTAAAATTCACATTTTTTTCCATCAATGGAATGTAACTATCTAAATTTGGTGATTCAATTTCTAGACCTATGGGTATGGGAATAAATATTGGCTTCAGAAAGTGGCCCAAATTGGATAATGATACCGAAATCAACATAGATTCGAAGATGAAAACTGAATCACAATGTTGGGGATTGAGGTCACATTCACATTCAAGTTCGATCTCATTGAATGAAAAACTTGACAATTTGTCTAAGATTTGGAATTGGTCAAGTTAAATTTGTGTGATGAAATTGAGTCTTGATCAAATTCTCCGAGACACCAAGATTCTCTGTTCCTATCAATATGGCTAGGGCAATCGGGAATGGCCAAACATGTATTAGGTAGAGTTTCCTCATTTCTGTCTTTCATTATGTTAATATAACGACTTATTTGTGCTTCTAGGCTATTGATAGATTGGAAAAAATTATTTTCGGACTGATTCAGGTTTTCTGTACTCCTATCTGAGTCCATAGGTTCTTCTTCTTGTTGTGGGACTTGAAACATGGAGTAAGGATCTTGGATTTGGGAGTCTTGTAGGAATTATGAGTCCATCATTTTCATTTTTTTGTTCTTGAGACTCAATCATGGCTTCTATCCTTTCCATAGCCTCAGATTTTTCTTCGATTGGTTGATCATGACTAGGAAAATCATAGGCTGAATATTGGAATGGTGGTCGACAATATGATTCGGGGGAGTTGTATCTCTTTTGATTATATGAAAAGTAATGATGATTGTTTCAGTCTTATTCATAATATTGAGACTGGGGCATGTATTGATTTGGATAAGACCAATCCAGCACACTTGGTGGGTTAAAGTTATGATATGTCGGATTGGTAATATTCGAAAAAGAGGTCGGGGTGTAATATAGATTACCATTAAGGTTGGAAAATTTGTTATTATAGCCATATCACACAAGAAATGTCAAAAACAAATAAAGAAAAACAAATAAATAAAAAGAAAAAAAATCTAGTATAGGGTAGACCTTAGACCTAGACGACTCCTAACTGGTTAGACTTTCCATTGGAGGTATATTGTAGAATCTGATCACAAGTTAATCGGGTAAGTGGGGGCAAAATTGGTGGGAGGTATCGTGCTTAAAAACAACGGGCCTAATTAAGCCAAACCACCAGCCTCCAAGGTTTCGCCTCTCAATTCCCAACCTTAAACACCGATTTGGTAAGAGTCAAATTCTAATCAACTTCCCCCTTAGGTCAGTCTCTTATTGAGTCTGAGATGTCCCTAGGGCCAACGTCTACTCAGTTTTAGCTAGGCTTGAGTTAGTGAGTAAGGTGATTATTTGTGGGCTAAGAAAAAGTAACGACTTCCCCATCTTATCTTGTTTATAGGACAAGCCCTTAGTTCAGTTTAGTGTAGTGTACAAGTATATAGAAAAAGTAACACTCGAGCAATATTTCATAAATGAATGAACCTTATACTAAATGCTATGCACACATACCTTGGCTCTAGCACTCTTCAACAGTAAATAGAAAATGTAACGAATTAGACACATGTCAAATGCAAAGTCTTAACCGTTTTTAGCATTTACAATTAACTTTTTTACTGTTGATCTTGAAATGTATGTACAGTGAGTCAAATAAGGAAATAAATAGCTACAGATATTTACACTTTGTAATTCAGTCAACCTGCAAAAAATACAGGTTAGTAGTTCACTCAGATTGTCACGGGAATGTAGCAAATTTGAGGGCTTATGGGCTCTTCTTTCTTGGACAGAGTCCAGGGCCACTTATATGTCCACTGCAGCAAAATTTTCCTTCTTGTTAAATCTGTACACCAAGAACAGAGAAAAAAGTTAATCAATAAAATAAACAAAAAAAGAGTTATTTACCGTCCCTCCCCTGCAACGACGCCAAAATTTGATTGAGTTATACCTGCACAAAAAAATACAAAATTTTAGAAGTTTATAATAGTGGCGTAAGGTACTCAATGCTACTGCGATAGTAAATGGCTATGCGGGTCATGACCTCAAGGAGAGACTAGCGATAGCAAATGGCTACACGTGTATATGATCAAGTGATGTGGTCGAAGTATGCAGGTACAAGTAATGACAAATAACATAAGGGAAATTAAAGGAACGACAGTAAATCATGTATATTGATGAATCTGAAACTGTAAACATGCATAGAAGACAGTATGAAGAGCATATGTACATATAAACATGCGGTAAATAAGTTAAACATGCGATGAATACAAGTATGGACAAAACTAGTAGTACAAGCTCAGATTATGAATTCACGGGACAAATACGTCAAGGGAATAATCCAAACAAGGAAGCCCTCATATATATACACCATATATCGCCATCGTCTGAGTTTATACATCTTGAGTTGCCCTAAGAATAACAAAACTATATTGTATTCGGAGTAATCATAATGTGTCATAAAGCAAGGTGTCAACTCAGGGTATAACACTATAACTGGAATATAAAAGTGTTACATTTTAATTATCCAATAATAATAATCAGTACCGTTTGATATTTCAATCGCCTCCCTACCAGCGCCTCACATCACTGATAGTCCATACTAGAGTTCGCACTCTGTAGAACTTACCCGGATCTGATATGTGAGTACCAGGATCCGAACAAAGGAGAGACCAAATATCACACGTTCCTAATATTATTACTGTTTGGGTGTTATATTCCCATGTTATTCTTGTCCCTTTCCTACCGGCGTCCCACAACACCGACAGTTCACACTGGAGCTCGCACTTCCAGTAGAACTCATTCGAACTCCGATATGCAGGTACCATTATTCGAATAAGGGAGAGACCAGATAACATATGCTCCAGACGTTATTATCATACATGTATGGTGGGTGTTAATATGTACTGAGGATGCTTATCACGCTAACACCAGGCGGCACAGATAGGAGAGAGGAAGTAGCCACAACTCACGGATTCAAGAGGTGGCCCCCACCACGTGTGTGGTGTGGTACTTTTCTCCATGTGGCACTTTGCTATGAGGGTTGATACAGGAGGTAGCCCCACTGATTCAAGAGGTGGCCCCCAAAGATTCAAGAGGTGGCCCCCACCACGTGTGTGGTGTGGCACTTTGCTCTGTGTGGCTACTTCCTCCCTCTTCTATCTGTGTCGCTGTGTCGCCTGGTGTTAGCGTGATAAGCATCCTCAGTGCATATTAACACCCACACATACCTGTATGATAATAACGTCTGGAGCATATGTTATCTGATCTCTCCCCTATTCAAATAATGGTACCTGCGTATCCGAGTTTGGGTGAGTTCTACTGGAAGTGCGTGCGCTAGTGTGAACTGTCGGTGTTGTGGGACGCCGGTGGGAAAGGGACAAGAATAACATGGGAATGTAACACCCAAACAGTAATAATATTAGGAACGTGTGATATTTGGTCTCTCCTTTGTTCGGATCCTGGTACTCACATATCAGACCGGGTAAGTTCTACAGAGTGCGAACTCTAGTATGGACTATCGGTGATGTGAAGCGCTGGTAGGGAGGCGATTGAAATATCAGACGGTACTGATTATTATTATTGGATAATTAAAATGCAACACTTTTATATTCCAGTTATAGTGTTATACCATGAGTTGACACCTTATTTATGACACATGATTATTGCTCCAGATACAATATTGTTTTGTTATTCTTAGGGCAACTCAAGATGTATAAACTCAGACGATGGCGACATGAGATATATGATATATATATGAGGGTTTCCTTGTTGCGATTATCCCCTTGACGTATCTGTCCCGTGAATCCATAATCTGAGCTCGTACAACTACTTTTGTCCATACTTGTATTTATCGCATGTTTAACTTATTTATCGCATGTTTAAACAACCGAATTTTCATGAGATCTATTCAACTTTTCTTCATGTATTGATAAAGATCCCATCAATTAGTTAAATGTCAATTTGGTTAAATATCTATCTTCTTTAATTGCCCCAACAATAAAATCATTTTTGGATTTTAGACTTATTTCAACTAGTATTTTCTGTAAATATTTTCACCTAACGATCTTTATTTTATTAATTGTAGTTGTAACCCTTTCTTTACCCATTGCGATTCAATGATATAAAATCTTTTTAATGATCTACTTTATATTGCATATGATGTACGATCATTCTGCATGCCCAAAGCTATTAAGCTTAAAATTTTGTTTGAGTTTTCTCTCTTGTAGTGAACTATCACAAAATGAATTGTTAGGTTAATAAGTCAAAACAGACATGTCATAAAACTTGACTTAGTGCCAAGGACATAGGTGGTCATGTTACGGGAGACTTCGAGTTCAAGGCTAGCTAGTGATAAGGGATATGGTTGACTTATGAGAGATCCCACGTTAAGGACCCTTGCTAGGCTGTTGCTTAAAAAGAAAAAGGATTTAGAATATATTACCTTACGTTTCTGGAAAAAAACTTATCTAACCATGTATTATGTATAATTTTCATACATGATTTTTTTATTGGAGTATATTCAGATATGCTCTTTGTCATCTAAAAAGTCACTGAATATTAATAAATGATGATTTAAGTTATCATCCAATGCAATTTCAACAAGAAATAATTTAGGCTACGAATAAATTAAATAAATTGTAACAAATAGCATAGCTATTGATAATAGAGTTTAGTTTTTATATTTTAAATTATAAAAAATAAATTAACTATTATTTAATTTTTTAAATATTTTTCACTAATTGGTTTTTCATTTAATTGTTTAAAACGGGATATCTACGAAATAATTTCAATGATGAGGTCATATATGCAAATTTGCTGAAGGAAATGAAAACTTATATATTATAATAAAAATGAGGGTGATAAAAGACGTTGGCCAATGTGGGTGATAAAAAACCACAGTCAAAAAATAGTCATTGGCCCGTTACGCTTATCAACCGCCTGTGCTTCAAAACTAGAACCAAATCTCCGTCCGAATCCGCTTCCCCTGGCTCTCAGAGGGCGTAAAAACCCTTTTCCCCTCTCCATTTCATTAAATCTCTCTCCCCACAATCTCTCTCTCAGAAGGCGAAATCCATTTTCCCCTTTCCCCTTTCTCTCATTCTCTCCAAAGCCGCAAACCCAAATCCATACCCTAAGCAAGAAGAAACCCATTTCTTGAATTTGATCTAAGCTTCAAGATTGTCCACCGCCAGCACCACCGATGCATCCCCAAAATGATCTCCGAACCAAAATTCGCAGAGAGCTCAGGGCCTTCCCACCTGGCAGTGGCGAACGTACAGTTGGGGGAGGGGTGGCATGGGGGACGCGGTGGAGAAGGCCTACTCCGGCCACCTGGGCCTGCCCATGGGCTGCGCCCCCATGCCCATCCTCTTCGACGAGATCATGAGGTACAACCCTAAGAACCCATACTGGTTCAATCGCGATGGCTTCGTGCTCTCCGTCGGTCATGACTGCATCGCCGGATATGATAGCGTCAAGGTACCAAAATTCAAAATTTTGACCTTGGTTGGTTTAAAGAAACGATCTTGGCTATCAAAATTGGAGCTTTCTGGTAATTTTCATGTTGGTTCTTTAATTTATTAATTGTACACTTTGTTCTCTAGAAAAGTCCCTTTACCTTGTTTGTTTAACACTTAGTAAAGAGAAAGATTGATTTGACCGTTGGTTTTGTTTGTACTAGTGCTTTGATTTTTTTTTTTTTTTTTTTTTTTTTTTGGGCTCAGAATATCAGATCCATTCTTGAAACTTAATTTTATTAGACTGATACCTTGATCTGGATAATTTTGGGACAAAAATTAATCTTATTCGTTAGACTGGTAGCCTTTTTGTAAAGTAAATTGTTCAAATTGTTGTGTTCCAGGAGGAGGATTTGAAGGCTTTCAGGCAGTGGGGAAGCAAGACTCCGGGTCACACTTAGAACTTTGAGACACCAGGGATTGAGGTCACCACTGGTAGATTTCTTGAATGATTCTCATAATTTACTGAATCTGATTGTGTTATCTATGTTCAAATTAATATCTACTTAATTGAAATGTGTTGTACTTGTGGTATTTATTGTTTTATCTGGCGGGTTTGATGTGATATAGGTCCTCTGGGTCAGGGTATTGCAAATGCCGCTGGTTTGGCACTTGCCGAGAAGCACTTGGCTGCTCGATTCAATAAGCCAGATAATGAGATCATTGATCATTATATGTATGTTGCTTCTTTAACCCTGATCATAGCATTTGGAGTTTGTCCATTTTCATATATATATATATATATATATATATATATATATATATATATATATATATATATATATATATATATATATATATACACGCATTAATACAGCAGTATTGTATACTTAGGGATGGTTGGCAGATGGAGGGGGTTTCGAATTAAGCTTGTTCTCTTGCTGGGCGCTGGGGGTCTAGATAAATTGATTGCTTTCTATGAGGACAACCACATCTCTATTGATGGAGATACAGAGATTGCATTCACCGAAGATGTGACTGCATGGTTTGAGGCCCTCAGGTGGCACATTATCTGGGTCAAGAACGGTAATTCTGGCTATGATGAGATCCATGCTGCAATTAAGGAGGCAAAGGCTGTCAAGGACAGGCAAACATCGATCAAGGTTTTTTCTTCTACTTTTTCATTGTTTGTATCCCAGTGTTTAATCTTTTCACAACATTAGATGTGTTTGAATGTGATTACAGAAGAGATTGCCTTCTTATAGGTAACCACTACCATTGGTTAAGGATCACCAAACAAGGGGAACTCTTACGGCGTGCGTGGGAGTGCATTAGAGGAAGTTGATGCTATAAGATTTAACCTTGGATGGGCTCATGAGCCCTTCCATGTGCCTGAAGAAGTGAAGAGGTCCACAATTCCTTATGAGTTAACTTATGGTTATCTTCTTAGTCACTGGGAGCCGCCATATCCCTGAGCGTGTTGAAGTTGAAGCTCGATGGAATGCTAAATTCACTGAATATGAGAGACAGTACAAGGAGGATGCTGCAGAGTTGAAAAGCATCATCTCTGAAGAATTTCCTGCGGGACGGGAGAAGGCTCTTCCGGTGAACATGACTTTGTTTATATCTGTGCTGATCATGCCTGAATATCTTTCTATCACATGTCATCATCATGGTTATAAAATTTTGCATTTTGGAGATAATTCATCTCGGGTTAAAAAATTCCTAGAAGCATGCATAATGTCTCCACTCCCACTGAGTGAAAATCTTGCGTACGCCCCCACACACACACACACACCCATTTGCACCCCTAGTTGTCTACGTTATGTCTAAGAAACAAACCCTACAGATAAAAAAGGTTTAGTAGGAAATATAGCTTCAAAGGGGATTGCTTTAATTGCGTTTCAATTATAAATCAACTTCACTCACACGGTAGTTACCTTCTTTGGAAGTGTGAATCTGAACATTCCCTTTTGACTTTTTTCCCCTTTTATTATTTTTCATTCTACTGCTGTCTTTTATTTCCACCTATATTCACTGTCTTTTATCCTTTTCCTATAATTTTTGTAATATTATAGATTGCTATTTTGGTGCTAGCTTGGTTTTTAAACTTCTTCTGCTCTCATATTTACCTCTTATATAGAGTTGGCTGCCTGGTGAGATACATGTGTGTGTGTGGGTGCATGTGCGCACCCAAGCTTGATTTTCATTTTATTATAGATTGCTAATTGGTGCTAGCTTGGTTTTTAAAATTCTTTTCTTGCTTTTGCGCTTATACTATTACTGCCATATCTACGTGTTATATAGAGATGGCTGTCTAGTGACATACATGTGTGTGTGAATGTTTGGGCTTAATATTAATTCTTTGTTAACACGAATTTAATTGGTACAACTGAGGGAAGCTATGTCTTCTATCGGATTATTGACTATTAACAATTCGTGGACATTGCCTTGTAGTTGTCCGTTAGCTTTGAGATGATTTTCTTTGCTTCTTATTTGCTCGGCTAGAACAAGCTTTGCCTAATTTTAACAACGCTCCCCCCCCCCACCACAAACACACACACACACACACACACACACACACTCACTCACTCACTAACTCACTCACAATAAGTGCATAAGCTGAATAGACAAGACTATAACACTATTTTAACCTATTAATTATTTCTACTCTTATTAATAGCATCTACTAATTGAACCCTAAATTCAAAGATACATGATCATAATGGAAGGGATGATAACATCCAAAATAAAGGTAACTCTATTTGACAAAGTTGCTGAAGATATACTCCAAATCCCATCTTCTGTTGTTGAGGGAATAAAAAGAAGTAACTTCTCTCGATAATTGTTCATTTCAGAACGGTATTTGCTTAATACATCTGTGAAAATCATTTAACTTCCAAGTCTAGGGGCTCAAAGATACAAAAATACTTAAAAGGTAATCAACGAGCTGTCCAAATTGAACATAAAAAGTAGAACTCGTTATCATTATTTAAACCTTTTCTCATCAAGATGGCATAGACTATGCAGCAAGGTTCCAAAAAGAATTAAATGACCCACTATTGACCTGACATCAACCATCTCATAATTAAGAGAGGCCTTGTCATTATCCTAAAAGGTGAGTTGTCCTTCAAGATTGCTACATTGCCCACAGTTGTTATAGTATCTATGAGTGCTATGGTAGCCTTGATGAAAAACCATGGAACCTTCATGCATAATTCCAGCTAAACTGAAACTACGAGTCCACAAGTTATGACATGGAGAAGTTATTGAATCACCATTTGCTTCGAAGAGCTTAAAAGGTAATCAACAAGCTGTCCAAATTTAACATAAAAAGTAAAACTTATTATCATTATTTAAACCTTTTCTCATCAAGAAGACATAGACTATGGAGCAAGGTTCCAAAAAGGATTAAATGACCCACTGTTGACCTAACATCAACCCTCTCATAATTAAGAGAGGTCGTGTCATTATCCTAGAAGGTGAGTTAGTGTCCTTCAAGGATTCCTACAGTACCCACAGTTGCTATAGTATCTACGAGTGCTATGGTGCCTATGATGAGAAACCATGGAACCTTCATGCATAATTCCAGCTAAACTGAAACTACGAGTCCACAACTTGTGACATGGAGAAGTTATCGAATCCCCATTTACTTCGAATTGGCTTCAAATGAACTAATGCGAGCTATGTGTTTGGTGGCGCCTTCTTCTCTAAGATTCTAGATGCATCACGTATACAACCTCATAAGCTTGGTTGATCGATAAAAGTTTAGAAACTCAACTTGCACCATTCTTCGTTGATTGAAGTCTAGAAAGTTGACATTTTATATTTTGATAAGTTCGCTCTTTTATTTATATATATTATTGAAAGTACACCTAGAGGGGGTGAATAGGTGTAGTGCTAATCTAATGACAAATCATGTAGAATTTAAAAGCTTATTGCTAACACACTATGTGTAACCAAGAGTGAGCCCGAATTTTCTGTGAAGGGCTCTGGAACTACTCTTTGA
The DNA here is from genome assembly GCA_038442645.1 of Agave tequilana. Lineage (NCBI taxonomy): Eukaryota > Viridiplantae > Streptophyta > Magnoliopsida > Asparagales > Asparagaceae > Agave > Agave tequilana. The sequence continues at coordinate 7,899 of JAVJIF010006704.1, read as the reverse complement.
GATTCTTCTAAATTAAGAGTTAGGATGCTATTAAATGCTCTCTTGGTTGAACACAAGTGTGAGCACACAAACTAAATCTAGCATGTATATGAATATGAATAATGTAATACAATGTAAGATATAAGAGAGATGAGAGTTGAGAGAAAAGATCTAAATGCAAACACGAGGATATGTTTCAAGCTTCGAGCCACTGCTTTACGTCTCCGTCTTCACACAAAATTTTTTTCACTATGTCCACACAGGACCTTCCATAAAGAGACATTCTGTAACGCCCCGATTCCACAGATACGGGGACGTCACTGCGACGTATATACGTAAGTCCGAATTACCTTCCCGTATATACGTAAGTCCGAATTACCTTCCCGTATATACGCTAAGCATCTGTACAGACAAGAATCAGAGTACGGAAGCATATGGTGCATTATACATTCCAACACATATATCCAATTACAGAATTATCACCAGATGTGATTACAATATTACAATAATATTATATCACTGATGCGCAAATGCGGGAATACAAGAGATATACAATATATATGAACAGTATAAAAGGAAGCTCACATGCACGTATACAAGGAAAGTACAAGCATAAATAGAAAAAGGGCACTCACGAGTTCGCTAAGGAAAAACTCGAGAGGCACAAAGGGGGTCTGGAAGGATGTGGCTCTGGACTGTCGGCTGGAGATCCACGCTACCGCTGCGCTACTCTGAGCAGCCCCAGGGAGAAGCCACGCTCCAAGCTCCATGACCTGGACATAAGAATCCAGGGGAGTCAGTGAAACTCCCCAGGCGAGTATGATACAATGCCGGGTGGCGAGCCAGGATGAGTATGAGTGTCAAGTACAGAAGACAGGAGGGTTAGAACACAAATGAAGTATATGTGTAAACGAGTACAACAAAACCATAAGGAAACCGGAAATCCCGAGTAAAGCTGTATGCAAGATTGATTGTATATGCTTAGGTCACGGTCCCATGAGATTAGTACATCGAAGGAATAATCCAAACAAGGAAACCCTCATCTATATACTTTTATCTCATGCCACCGAATATCCAAGCATATAGAATCAGAGTTGCAAATCATATGAAAGTCATAACAGGAATACAAAACGGAAATCATGACATGCAAATACAGGAGTCCATAATAAGAGTCCAGAACAGGCATCAAGACATGAACTTATTATTATTATTATTACTTGTCTTACTCATATATCTCGGTATGTGACCTGGTGTACGGCCAACCCACATACATCCATATATAAGCTAGCCAAGGTTGTTAACGGAAGCCGACGGAGAACTGATAGCCTTTCTTATAGTAGTTCCATACCCCTGGAACCGGTAGGTATAATCAGTAATATCATAACACTTTCGCCATTGTATATATATATATATGTATATATATATACTTTAATTCCGTCACTATAAGCAAGGTATCATTCCGGCATCCATCACTTCCTCCCATACCCATACAAGTTGTCCTTTTTATAGCTTATAAACATAATTATCGGAGTTCGGGAATGAGTCATACCATAACAGTAATACATAACAGTGGTCAGTACATAACGGTAATCAGGTACTACATCCCTTTATCATGATAATTATGAGAATCGGTGTATCATGCTTGGTGTCAAGAGATAGCATGATAAGCGGTGATGTATATCAAGTAACATGCATACCAAGAGATTGATAACAGTCAGGTAAGCCAGGTCATGACAAGAGGGTCTGGTCAAATAATAGCATGTCAGGTGGTCAGGTGGTAATTGTTGACACTTAAAAAAGACAAGATTCTCATTGGTCCGAACGATGTCTAAACTTGTTGACATTTACAAAAGACAAGGGACAGACGAGCTGAAGACCAGTTTTCACCCACCTCCAAGGGACAAGGAAGCGATGGACTCCACTGATCCAGCAAGCAGAACAGTGAACCCGGATTGTTTCTAACAGACCTCAGCAGGTCTAAAATGCTAGCATTTAGCATTACATTAGCCCAAGGAGATAGCCTCGCTTGAGAGGCTAACATCATCCAGAGCACCGCCAGGAAGCTAACTGATAGCTTCGCCGAAAACCCTCTTTTCGGACTTCGCCGAAGACCCTCTTTTCGGACTTCGCCAGGAATTGCCTCTAGCTCCGCTATGAGCCTCAAAGCGGGCAGCTCCGCCATCAGCCTGCTATGGTCAACCTTTGACCAATCAAATCTCCTGATGAGATCGGGTTCAATCTAATCAAATCCAATCAGGATTCAAATATGGCAGGTGATTGCCACAATCTCTTGACTCTCTTGAAATGAGTAAGTGGATCAAGGAGAATCAATCAACGATATGGAAAGGATCATAACATATTGGAAAGATCAACCGATTTGCCATTTTCTAGCTCCGCGGAAGCTATTATAGCCTCGCAGCAAGGCTACTTTCCAGATTCAAACAGATTCGGTTCATCTGTTTCTATATCTTCAAAGGGGACGATTATACCCTTACTTTCCCTATAAATAGCCCGTCAGGGGCACAAGGGAGAGGGATCGGATTGCAGAGGAAGGAGCCATCAATTGCCTTCTGATCGCAAGAATCGATCAATTAGCTTCTTCGACTGAGGCTTCTTCATAACGCACCGTGCGTTCTCGAATTCAGAGACTTTTAGAGAATTGCTTTCTCTATCCAGGGTGTTGATACCCTAACATCGTCCTTCTTCTCAAGGAATCTCCGGAACCAGGCGAGAAGGAATTCCTTATCGAAGGCGATTTTGAGAAGCAGCAAGAGGGTTCTACCAACTCTCTATTCTCTGATTCCCGGAACCAGGCGAGAAGGGAATCTCATCGCTCGCATCGTCAAAGGGACAAAGTGGTCGCGCGCTGACCAGACTCCTATCGGCACACTTCTCCAGAATCTCTGAGGGGATCTACTTGTAATCTTTTTAAGAATACTTGTAATTTAGCTCCTCAAACTCTTTTTTGTAAGTTTTTCCCTTTGCAAACATAATGGAAAACAAGATGGCGACTCCGCTGGGGAATGTATTCTCCTCTGCTGAGAATCAAGTGTCGCAATGCGACGAACAGACCTTCGGGTCTATCTCTGAATTCAGAAAGCCGGTGCAGCCAGATCTTCTCTGGCTAAATCTTCAAGCAAAGTCTCTGCGGAGACGGAAAAGGTTCTCTACAAACCTGCCGCGGTCCTCTGGTGCAACAAGGAAACATGTCCGCAGCCCAGATCCTGCACTTTTGAGAACCTGGTTATCCAAATTGATCAAAGAAGATTTGAAGAAGTCCTCTCTGGGGGTGGCTTGATGCTTCGAGCACGGAAGCACAAGAAGGTCTTCATGGCCAAGGTTTCAGATCAGAAACCAGAGGCAGAATTTCGCCAACACCCCACAGCCCCGCTTGTGGCTATTCAGGTTCCTTGCGAACCTATACATCCTCTGTCAAAGCGGATATGGAAGCCTAAACAGAAGTCCTCTGCTGAAGCTTCAGGCGTAGCCTCGCCAAAGCCGCGCCCCTCTTATGAAGAAAAAGGCAAGATGCCCGCCTGTACCAACAATGCTGCCAACAAAGTCAAGACGGCAATCATACCGTCTCCTAGTGCAGCAATGCCTACCGCTAGCCTTGTCCTCACAAGCAAGGCTATTGTACCTCGGCGTACTCATCGGGTTTACAGCCGCGAGGCTAGAACCAAAGCACTATTCGGTGCTAATCCTTTCCGCAGGACTAAGGGGAACGATGCGTTGTCCCATATACCAGATTATTCAGGCCCCTACAGGGCCGACCTGCTAGGATTCTTGGCGGACAAGCGGAGATTAAAGCATTTCCAGATTACTTCCTCCTATTGTCGACGAAGTGGATGCCAGTTCGTGATGATCCATTCTATGCAGTGTCGGTTACGACCGACCCTTGCCACCTCTCCATATCGGCGATCACGACCGACCCTTGCACCTCTCCATATCGGCGATCAGTCTTTGATCGACTGTCTGCGCGCATCCCGATGAGGCATCCCAAAAGGAGCGGGCCACCGGATCCAGCCTCGCATCCGTCAACATGACCGGAAGGGGGCGAGAGCCGCGCGAAGAAGTCAAGCCTCTGACGACACCCCTTCGGCTCCCCAGATCGGACTACTGCCCAGGCTTAGCTGAAGTCTTGGTGCATGAAGAAGGTGTTTTCCGAAACACAGATCCAGGGTAGCGATACCCTATAATTTATGAACAGCCTTCTTCCTCAAGGGCCCTGATCCCGCCACAATCCGGACGATCACCCCAATCGTCTGACGGAGAAGATGGAGACAGCGGGTATGCTTCTTCAGCAACAGTCAGTTCCGTGCGAACGGACAAAGCATCGGTTAATATGGCCGATAACGCCAATGACGACCTTCGTCGGCGTTTGGAGGCTCAGGAGCAGACCTCTAGAACTCAGCAAGAGGCCCTGGACAATATTCAACAGATGCTCGCTCAGCTCCTCAGCAACCGGAATGATGATACCGGAAGTAATCATGACGAGGAGGGCATCTCAGCAATGATCCGCCCAAGACGGAGAAATCTAAGGGAGGCTCTTCCCTGGATGCCGAAGTCCTTAAAGGCCTTCAAGCTCAAATTTCATCCCTGGCTCAAAAGGATGAATTGAAGAAAGTGGGGGTAGTCCGTCCTTACCCACTGGAATGGGATTCGGTGTCATATCCGCCAAAGTTCAAAACACCAACGTTGCACACGTATGATGGTAAGAGCTCGCCCAATCAGCACATCTACTATTTCCGGTCTCAGACCGGTAATGTTCTAAACAACGACGCCATCATGGCTAGGTTGTTCATCGGCACCCTGAAAGGGGTAGCATTCGACTGGTTCCGAAGCCTTCCTCAGGGCTCTATCAATTCCTGGGTCGACCTGGAAACCGGTTCCTCTCTCGCTTCTATGAGGACGATACCGAAGTGACCATGGATAAGCTCCTTTCCACTGTGCAGAGGAAAGGCGAATCTGTCCGTGAATACATTGAGCGGTTCAGAAATCTATCTCTGATGTGCCCAGCAGGGATGCCTTTACCCATGCTTTTACAAACATGCAGACATAACTTCTCGGATCAAGTAGAAGTTCGCATGGGGGCTGTCAAGGCCCATACTTGGAAGGAATTGGTCGAACAAGCTGAGATAGCCGAGAAATCGGCTAAGAAGTTCGAGCCATCCGCCCCTAGAAGCAAATGGGGCACGAACAACAAAGGGCGTAGCGATCTCCCGCAGTCTTCCCAAGCTAAAGGGAAGGAAATTATGTCGTCGAAACTGACCGGGGACATGCAGTCAAAGGCCAAGAAGAGCGGCGTCAACAGCCAAGAGCCCAAGTTCCTCCGAAGCAGTACTCCTTCAGAGACTGACCAGGTGGTCACCGATATTCCATCTGCTCATAAAGGGAATAAGATGAAGCTGCCAGATGCTCGGCGACCTAATGAGATAGGGCGCACAAATGACCCTAAATACTGCCTCTACCACAGGATGATCCACCATCCTACCGACAAGTGCTATGTTCTTAAGGATAGAATTCAAGCCTTGGTCGACGCCGGAGTCCTCACAATGAAGACGGAACAGAAGAAGTCACTGCCAATATGGTGACTCTTGAGTTCGGCACTACCCAGAAGGTCATGGTTCCTGACGGGACCTATCCAGCCCGAGGCCACGGCTAGAAGTCAAGCATCCTCCAGCCATGACTCAATACAACAAGGGTCTCGTCCCTTTGACATTGGAGACAGGGGAAGTTATGTGGATACACCTGACCGTCCAAGACGTACAGCAGACGTCGAACGACTCCAGCAGAAGGGCAAGTCCTGCAATGTCATCTCTGTCCTGCCAGACGATGGTATATCTTACTTCGGCTTCCCTCAGCGATTCTGAAGAAGAAAAGCATGCCTGTACAGCGCGGGCAGATGCGCTCAACGACAGACGGGCACCCGGTCTGAAAGTCATATCAAAGGCAATATGACAAATCTACTGACGAGATACAACGGCAAACGACGTCAGTACAATGCCGGCATCCACTCCAGTCCTGACCAAAGGGAAGGAGAAGCCTAAGGAGGTGCGATTCGACCATGTGTTGAAGAACCGCCAGGCCAAGGGTTAGCCACGCCCTTTCGCTTTGATATATTGGCCCACTTAGCCAATATCCCGGCTCGTATCACAATACACGAGCTCTTCGTCTCTCTAAAGAGACGAGAGAGGCACTCAGAGATGCGCTAGCCAACTCAGAGTCCTTTTGACATGCATGCCTGAGATCCCTGGTGATGAGATGCAGCCTCCCTGCTCAGAGTGCCATCACGCGCAGTCAAAGGTACCTGCCATTACCTTCACGGCGGAAGATATGCTTCTCAAAGACAACAAGCATGACCGACCTCTGTACTATACCGGATAATCGGTTTCAACCTGCATTGAAAGAGTACAAGTCGATCGGGGTCTGCTCTCAGCATCATCCCAAAAGGCTTCTCTACTTCCTCGGCATACCACTGTACAGGTTGTCTGCAACCCACCACTACAATATATGGTTTCAACGCCGGAGCAGCCATCCGCTTGGAAAGATTCGGCTCCGCTGCAGAATCGGAAGCCTGAAGTCAGAGGGACGTGCTATGTCATTGATGCTGACACATCATACAACCTGCTACTAGGACGACCCTGGATCCATGCCAACTGGATCGTTCCGTCCACTCTCCATCAGTGCTTCAAGTATGTTGAGGATGATGCGACAGTACGAACTGTCTTCGCGGAAAAGCAACCCTTTAAGGGGGTGGAAAACTACTTCACTGATGCCCTCCTATATCAAGAGGCTAGTGGAACGCGAGGAGAACCATTGCCAGACGATGATGAAAGTGGCAATGAGGCAGATTCGGAATCTGAAACGGGCATGCCGGCCATTCTGATTGGCGAGCCAATTGTAGCATGCTTTAATGATCCCCGATGTAAGATCCCTTCTGATGAGGAAGGCGAATGGATAATTAATGATGATATTTCTTTTGATTATCCTGCGAGCATCGAGTCGATTAAATCCATTATGGAGGCTCTCTTCGCATGCCCGTACATGAGCCAAGTTCGGCCATTACATCTGTGGAGGTTATAGAAGGGGCCACGCTGGTGATCCCTTCGTCCAAGCAAGGACAGTCGCCGATAATCTTCGGCAGAGCCCGGCCAGGGAGATTCTCAACTACAGACTCAAGCTCGGACTCAGAAGTTCCACAGTTCTTCCATTACGCGCCATCAGCGCGCCATATTATGAAAAAGATGGGCTACAACCTGAAGCAGGAGCGGGCCTAAACTTCGGAAAAGGAAGACGCGGCTGATGCGTAACTCCGTCCCAAGAGGAAAACCTGCAAATACTATGATAGTACACGCAGGGGGTTAGGGTATGTTACACCCACGTCATCAACAACAGTTCAGGTCAAAGGCGACGGATCGATCCCATCACAGTCGACCTCATCCTCCGAATGGGACTCTGATGTCAGCATAGGAGGAATATTCGAAAGCCTCATGACTTCAAGCAGTCAGTTGGAACCCGCAGAGGTTGCCAATGAGGAATCATGGGCCCAGCAATTGAGCTTTCAATGGGAAAAGCGGTTTGATTTGAGCGAGAGCCACCTACCGAAGACAAGGTGATCCAAGTCAACTTAGGCAGTCAAGATCACCCTAAGCCTATTTTCATAAGTGAAAGCTTATCACTTATCGAAAAGGAAGAATGATAATGCTCGTAAAGAGTATATAGATGTCTTCGCGGGAGCTATGAAGACATGCCTGGACTTGATCCACAGGTCGCTATGCACCGTCTAAACATCAAGCCCGACGTTTAAGCCAGTCAAGCAGCAACAACGTCGGTTCCGCCTAAACATCATGGAGGCTATTGAAGCCGAAGTTCATAAACTCATTGCTTGTGGCTTCATCCGGGAGGAACAACATCCAG